>LPNX010953498.1:279051-384446 GCA_001517045.1 Pseudotsuga menziesii
GGCCACCTGCAAGGTCTTTGTGGGATGGAATGGATTCTCAGAGAATATTGTTCATAAAACACCTATCATGGTGTAACAGAGATCGGCACCTCGAGGTCACTTTCCAGTTGTTCCCACTCATTTGGGTATTTTGCCATAGCTTACAGTTTGTTCAAGGCGTTGGATTTTCGCTCGATTGTTTGTCAATTTGGGAGGTGAGGAATAATTAATCTAGTCACTCAAGTTTTTTGATGCATCTTGACTAATCGGACAAACCGCAGCCAAGTATAGAGCATACACACTGGAGTCTTCGTTATTTTTAGTAAATTTTAGAAGAGGTGTTCTTATTAAAAGGAAAACCCTCTAGGAACCTCTTTCAGTCCAAGTGGACCTCAATCGGGGAATCAAGGAGGCGTTGATTTTATTATGATTATCAAACAATAAATAGAAAAAGGAATCAGAGATACACAACACCGGTTTTCTAATTAGTCGTACCATGCATCTCTTTCCCCTTGCGGGTCAATCAGGAAGTCGTGGGGTAAGTAGTATGATTAATTTTGAAATTAAAATATGAAATAATGAAAAATATTATCAAAATATATAATCCTGCATGTCAATACTAAACTAGAACAAAAAAAGGTAAAAAAAAACAAAAAAGTGAAATGGACGCGAATCCCCCTTGGGGGGATGGGGAGTGGGCTCGAAAGAGCCTACTCAAAAATTATTTCCTTTATTATTATTTGTTACAATATCAGAAACCTCTTGGTACTTATATGGGATCAAAACAAGATCTTAGAACTTTCCAAAATTTTAAAATTTCAGTCAAAGGGGAGACCCCTAGGGGGATTTGAACACTCCCGAGGCCACTTTCAAGCAGCATCCTCTATTATTTTCTGTTACACCTGATAAAAAAGAGCAATAATATTAGAATAAAATATTCCCAAAATCAGTTTAAGAGTACCTTTGGTTCATCCTACCTTAACCCAAAAAGACTATGTTAAAACTAGCTAAACAAGTGAAAAAGGAAGCAAGGAAGCAAGCTTTCCTTGGGATATTGGCTTTCTATTTGTGCAGACAATGAAACATGCACTGATTGCTGAATTTAATCTTTTTAAAACATAAAATTAAATCTAGAGCATGCAACCTAAGGATTCTCTTTAACTTGCCATGCAAAATGGACGATTTCCCTAAGCTAGATCTAGAATGCTTAATGATACTTTTTAGAAATGAGATCTAGACTATGAGCTTTGAAATAGTATATCTATGTAATTAATAATCTAATATTACAGATCTAAATTATAAAAAATATTTCAAACACAGTAACTGAGTAAGAAAATTGAGTTTTTGAAGGAGAAAGAGAGAGAAAGAGTGCTGGAAGCCTGGGAATGTTGGGCTTTGGAGTCTACATTGGTGGAACACCGAGGGACTATGTCCTTCATAAAATATTGAAGATGAGGAAGATGCAAACCAGTTCAACCTATTCTACAAGTGAGATCACCTGCAACTTATAAATCCTTTCACGAACCGATGGTTAAAACATAGGTGCTGCTGGAAAAGATAATCGAAAAGCATGCAATTAAACTTAAAATACATGCAACTCCAATAGATCTGAAATAAGCAAATAGTAAGAGCATAAATCAAACTAGAATAAACTCTTACCCTAACAGGGGAGATATCTCTCCTTCAAGTACAACAATTAACCAACAAAAGCAAAGATAAATAACATAGATTGTACCTCACAAGAATTTGACAATCACCATCCACACATGAAGAGCATTACACCATAGATCTTGCCTCCAAAGCTTCTTTATTCTAGAATAATAAACAATAAGAATAGTACAATAGCAACAGCACCTCAATCTCAGTTCTAACTAGCTTGGAAGAGGTGATCTGAGCTTTATTTATACAAAAAAAAGGAGATCCATCCCAGGGGGGGAAAAATCCAAAGGAGACAGACCACTGCAGCTGAAGGAGAGTCCATCAATGCCGATCTGAAGCTGAATTGAGCTTCCAATTGTTGGAGACATTTACCACCATACACACTCATTTTGGTCAATTTGGCCTAGTTAAACCACTATCCTAAGTTTTATTGACTTAATTGACATCAAAGGAGCAATGGATGACATCAGCATGAGCACACCCACACCTACCTTCAGTCAAGGAGACTAACTTAGCCTTCTCTTACATTCGAGGAGGCTAACTTGAGCACTCTGGGGGTGATCTGAGTGTCATTAATGCCCCATATTGCTAACTGATGGTTACAATCAGTTAAATAGAGCAGTGAAGTTGCCTTCCTTCATTAAATTGATTATTTAATGAACTGGAGTCAACAGGGTCACCTCCAACCACTTATGATAGCCAATTACACTTCAATTAACCTCATTGAGGTTCATTGGAGTCATTTATGTGCTACCACTTGTTGGTTGGATTGCAGTGACATGTGTCTGAGCTACTTTCAGTTAGAGTCAGTAATTTATTGCACTTTGACTTCAGTTAGGGCTCAGTTGAGTCAATTAGGGTTTTGATCAGTGGTTAACTTGAGTGTTGATTATGGCTTACATTCAGTTAAGCTAGACTCACTCATTCAATTTGAATGACCTCCTTGGGAATTCGAATTTCCTTGGAATTCATGCTTCGAGCATGATCATTGTATTGTATTATTCATTATTCATTTTATTATACAGAGTTGTTGCTTCCATTGCAGCACCATTTTGCCAATTTTATGATTATTTGTCTATACTCTTTGTGAGACTGTGTTTTCAGTTCCTAGACCACTATGACAAATTAATATGGTATCAAAGCTCATGGAGGGACAAAGCTCAGATCTCTCAAAAACAAGGTTTTTGATAGATCTTGCATGAAAATTGAGCAATAGCTCAAAAATACAGCACTACACCAGAAGCCAAGGCTTACCACTTAATACCCCAAGTAAGGAAATTATTGATCAAGCTTGCTTGATTTACTATGCTGGGTGTGATGAAAGCCTAAAATGTGCAGGCTGTCCAACCTTATGGTGCCCCTTTCATTGTGATTTTTAGGTTTTTAACATGTTAAATCATTCGCTCCATCAGATTCAGATGGCTTCTTCCGTAGAACTCTTGACTCCGTTCAATTTCCACTCATGGAAAGGAGACATAGAGATCCAGATACATGCCAGAGGACTCTATAGGGTCACTATGGACACTGAATAAGAGCCTACTTTTGTGACAAAAAAATCTAGATCCTTGAATAAGAAAGATGAAGCATTCATATTCTTGTGCCTCTCTGTTTCCCAGGATCTTCTTTTCCATCTTTTGGGATTGAAGACTCCAAAGGAAATATGGGACAAATTGGAAACCCTGTATGGAAATCAGGATGATTTGAGAGTATACAAGCTTGAGAATGAGTTGATGTCTCTCTAGCCTTCCAATTTCAAGACCTTGAATGACTTTTTCACAAAGTTCAAGCACATTGTCTTACTGTTGAAGCAATGCAAAGTGGAGAAGGAGGACGATCAGCTCATCCTCACCATACTCTCCAAAATTGGAGCTGATTATTCAATTTTTGTCTCTACATTTTGTGCAGGGAAGCTCAAAACCCCTGGATGGAAGATGCCTACACTCAATGCCTTCTTTGAGTCCCTAACAAGTGAACATGATAAGCTTTTCTATATGGGGATTATCAGATCCTCCCATGATCAAGCCCTCTGTGTCTCAGGGCCCAAAGATCTAAAGGGTAAAGGAAAGCAGTAGAAGAACCCAAAAACTAAATTTGAATCTCCTAAGCCTAATGTTGAAAACCAGCAGCATGATGAGTCTTCTGGCTCAAATAAGAACAAAGGAAAAGGGTATCATGGAAAGGAAAAAGTCAAGTGTTCATACTGCGGGAAGCGATTCCACCCTAAACATGCCTGCATGAAGAAGAAAATTGATGAATCTACCTCTCTCCTTGAGATAAATCACATCAATTTGCTAGAAATATTTCAGAGGAGAGATCAGCAAGATCAAGGACCACAGCATGAAAGAGGTCATGCCCTCATGGAAAGCACTTCAAAGTCAAAAGCACTCTTGATAGATTCTGGAGCTTCGAACCACATGATGGCTGAAAGAGACTCCTTCTCATCTCTGGAGACCAGTAAATCCATCCCCATCCACATGGGAGATGACTCCACCCTCATTTTATAAGGACAAGGTATGGTTGATCTTGAGAATGGTTGTTTTTCAAATGTTTTGTATGTACCGTCTCTGGCATCAAATCTCCTAATTGTCTATCAAATGACACATATAGGAGTTCCCAAGAGAGTATCCTTTAGTTAGAATGATGTAGATATCATGGAACTTGCATCCAGGAAACTTGTTGCAAAAGGCCTTGTAAACCATCATGCAAAAGCCTATGAATTTTCCCACTTTGCGGCGGATGAAAAGCCCACCGCACTACTGAATCATGGAAATGAAGTTAGTAGACTGTGGCATGAGAGGTTCAACCATCTCAACTTCAAATACTTCTAGAAATTACAGAAAAACTCCATGGTTGAAGGCCTCCCGGTCATCAAGGAAACCACTGGAATTTGCAAGGGTTGTCTTGTTGGAAAGCACCTTGAGCACAAGTTTGATCGGGGGAAGGCATGCCAAGCTACATGCATCTTGGGACTGATAAATTTTTATATTAGCGGTCCCATTCCTATCACATCCATGAATGGATCAAGGTATGTTCTAACTTTTATTGATGATTTTTCCAGGTACACATGGGTCTTCTTTCTCAAAAGAATTTTGAAGTTTTTGAAAAATTCACTGAACTGAAGGCCTTGATTGAGAATGCAACTGGCCAAAAGATAAATATATTGAGATATAATAATGTTTGGGATTATGTCAGTAATTATTTGTTGTACATATGCTCCCAAAGTGGTATTCAGGTCCAGCATTCAATTCCCTACACTCCCCAGCAAAACGGTGTAGCAGAAAGGAAGAATCAGTCTCTCAAGGAGATGACAACCTGTATGTTGGAATCAAAGAAGTTGGCTGCAAATTTATGAGTTGATCCATGCATGCTGCAGCATACATTCAGAACAGAGTGCCAAACTCATCAGTGAAAGGTAATGTTAGTTTTTCAACATTAAGCTAGCATTATTAGGATCTTTAACTGAGAGAATAAAAAGCACAACAATCAAACACAAGAGACAATGAACACAGTGTTTTTCCTCAGAGAAACCATAAATGGAGAAAAACCCACAAATTCCTCAAAGATAGAATCAAAACCAAAATAGAAAAGACCAAAACAGTAAGTGATCTCCCGACAGCAGTAACCTTCTTCTTATCTAGCCTTAGTGTCTTCTCCTTCCTCAACTATGCGCTACACTTGAGTGTGTATGTGATGTGTACTAAATAGATAAGTCACCTCTCTATTTATACTAATTCCTGACATGACTAAAACCCTACTAGGGCCGACTTCACTAGGTGATTCTAATAACCCTAGTTCCCTAGAACTGCGGGGACTTTAACCCTTAGACAATAGGAGGGTTACCCACAATGACTTGACATGAATTGCTTACATTATAGATCTTCCTAATTGGAACATAGAGGTATGACATGACATAATAAAATCTCGAAATAAACATTGGGTTACAATAGATAAGAAATACAAGTGAATACATTCCTAAGTTACAATTACATCAACACTCCCTCTTAACTAGGAAGGTATTCTCTCGACACAATTTTCATCACTGGTCTTCTTATCTGGATCTTCTCGTCATATTCATCTCCAAGTCATCTTCATCTTCAATTCATATTCATCTTCATGTCATCTTCATTTATGGATATAGATCATCACTCGATCTGGATCATCATCACTGGATCTAGATCATCACTGGACATCATCACTGGATCTGGATCATCACTCGATCTAGATCATCACTACTAGATATGGATCATCACTTGATCTAGATCATCTCAGAGTCATCATAACTGGATATGGATCATAGATCGATCTGGATCTTCTCTGGTCATCATCATCATATGTACTATCTCGTGATTCTTCTCGTCACAGGAAGTTCTATAGAGCCAACCTTCTTTCATTCTTGTTGTAGGCCTAGCCACTATGTAGGTCCTCTTCAGTGCTTATATCTGACCTACTCGTTAGAATGGCCTGCCCAGCACTTACATCTAACCTACTCGTCAGAAAGGCATGCCCAACACTCACATCCGATCATGTAGGAGCCTACAATCACATCAAAAGACCCAACACTCACAATCAGCAGCATGATAGGACATCACTATCATCTATGAAAAGGATTTAGCACTTACATCTGATCTACTCATCAGAAAGGCATGCACTCACATCTAACCCGGTAAGAACCAAATCCTACACCCTCGTCAGAATGGCCCCTAGTCCTAGACTGAGCTACCTGGTAACAGACCAGGTGCCTCCATTCTCCCAGAGAATGGAAGTTGCCCTTATATTTGATCTGGTAGGAACAAATTCCTACACCCTCATCAGAATGGCTTGCACTCACATTTGACCTGGTAGGAACCAAATCCTACACCCTCGTCAGAATGGCCCCCAATCCTAGACTGAGCTACATAGTAACAGACTAGGTGCCTCCACTCTCCTAGAGAGTGGCAATTTCCCTTACATATGACCTACTCATCAGAATGGCCAACACTCATATCTAACATGGGAGGAACCTAATCCTTTAACCATGACAGAATGGATCAGCCCTTACATCTGACCTCCTCGTCAGAATGGCTCTCTCAATCCCGGACTGAGTGTTTCTGGTAACTGACCAGGTACCTCCATTCTCAAAATGGCATTCAACACTCATATCTAACATGGAAGGAACCAAATCCTCTCACCGTGATAGAATGGCTCAGCCCTTACATCTGACCTGCTCATCAGAGTGGCTTCTGGACTCGTCACTTCTCCTTGGAAGGAACCTCGATCTGTAGAACACCAAGCTTCTCTGTGAAGTACTCAAACTTCACTCTGGCCAATGGCTTCATCAACACATTAGCTATCTGATTGTCCATCGCAACATACTAGATCTTCACTACTCCCCTCTACACCATATCCTTGATATAGTGATATTTGATCTCGATATGCTTTGACTTGTCATGGAACATCGGGTTCTCCAAAAACTTCACACAACTCTGGTTGTCACAATGTATACAAGCAGCATCCAACTGGAGATCAAATAAATCAGACTGTAGCTTCCTCAGCCATACTTCCTCAGAACTAGCTAAAGAAGTTGTGACATACTTTGCTTCAGTTGTACTCAGTGCCACACAGGATTGATTCTTGCTAAACAAGGAGATCACACCTGATCCCATACTAAAGCAACACCCTAAAGTGATCTTCCTATCGATGGCACTTCCTTCCCAATCTGAATAAACATAACCCTCTATATTAATCTTCTGATTCTCCTCGTACTTGAGCCCATAATCCACTGTACCCCTTAGGTACCTGTAGAAGGAGCAGGTCGACAAAGTCGACTTGAACGAAGACCGACTTAGTCGATCAGCCAACTAAGTCGATGGTCCGACCAAGTCAGACGGCCGACTAAACTAGTTAATTAAGTCGGCTAACTAACAGTCGCATCGGTTCACCAAACCGATAGGTAGTTATGTTGTAACTGTTTCCAAATTGTATATATTAGGCTGTTGAGCCAAGCAAAGAACTTAGTTCAGTTCTGTGCCTTGGATGAACTCATTGTAATAATATAATATGTTCCATTCTATCTGTTCTTATCTATTGTCTCTATTTATATTTATGTATGTTTTAGTAAGTATTATTGGTAACCTTACGTGATCAGTGAGATTACAACATTGGTTCCATTGCCGGTAGTACATGCCTAAGATATATACTCACATATGATACCAGAGTAGGAGATAAAGGACCGGTGGGACCGTAAAGTTGCGAACTACTTGCAAAATTATGCACGATGAAACAGATTAACAGTCGCGGAAGCCAAGGAAAGATTTTTCACGGAGACGCATGAGAAGTTTGTCGAATCAGTACCACAACTGTTGAAGCAAATTCTGGATGAGAAGATCGGATGCAACTAAAGAACAGCAGTTGCTAGATAAACTATTCCAAGGAGGATGAACAAATCTGTCGGAATGGTTTGAAAAAATCACCGACGACTTCTGTGAAGAGCAAGCAGTCGAAGACCGAACGTCGGTAGAAACTGTCAAAGAGAAATTCTACACAGACTTCACCGACCAATTCTTGTGCACCTTGTTGACCTTGCTGTTCAAATTCCTGATAGAGAACAGAGCAGGTCACAACGTCGAACCTAGACCACCACTGTGCGAACAGCCACCAAACACCGACTGAGCGGAAAAGCAGAGGAAGTGGGAGAAGTTCATTGCAGAAAGGGAGTGGGAATACTTCCTGAGCAAGTGATTTGCACTATCTGAGCTTTCTAAAAAGTGTCAGGTAGGCCATGGGGGGGTAGCTGGTCATGTGTCGAAGGTAGAGTATAGTGGATTCTGGTCGACCTAAAGCCGATAGGTGTCACCAGTAATGAAAAGTCGACCGAAGGGAAATCGATGGTATAGTATTGTAATAAATTATGTCGGACATTAAGAAAATCGAAAGGGATGAAAGACAGCAGCGAAGGGAAGCCAAACGATAAAGAGCAGCAGAACTGCACCAAAGACAAAACCCTAGGGCGACCGACCGTGAGGAGATTCCGCCAGAGTCGGGTCATGACCGACACGGAGAGGGCATAGAAGAGGAGGCGGCCCCTACGGAAGAAGAAGTGTGGATAGAGCATCCTGAAGCTCTCCAAATTACTGTCCCCGAACAAGGAGTAACCCTTTCCCCAGTAAATCCACGTACCACAATACAGACTATTATTGAAGACGACCTCCGACTACAAGCTGGTGACATTACTATTTGGAGCCGACTAGGTGACAAACCATTCTCGGGATGACATCTTGTTATACGCCGACCGCTCGAAGGGAATTGGGTGACCTTTCAAACGGCACCATCCTTTCGGAGTATCCACTTGCTCTTACCGACACATGAAGGAGCACCCCCCCTGCCACATACAACTTTAGAAGAAATCCAAGAGTCAGACCCGAGCACGCAAAGTTCCAGTGGACCCTCGACAATACAAATCCACACCAATCCACTGTATGACACAAAATCGACCACCGACGAAGGAACAAGTTCCGTCGACCAAAACTCCTCAGGATCGCCTATATCAATGACCCCACCTCTTTCACCACCACCCACACCTCCGAACCCGCCGACTTCATATAGCAGTGACAGCTACTCAGACATGGGTCACGGAACTGCCCACATTCCTCTATATGAGGGGGATGAAGACCCAAGACGACATTGGTTCGTCTGCGAGTCCATCTGGGACGCAAACCAGGTGAAGGATGAAGACCGACAGATGGCTCAGTTCACAGGAGCCTTACGGAAAAGGGCTCCGACCTAGTATATGACCTTTTCAGAAAGGCAACCCAGAGCAACGAAAGCTGAAATTAAAGCACAGTTCTTATCCTTTTTCAAGACCCCAGACGCTAAGCACTTGGCCGCTAAAAAGCTCAAGACAACGCAGCAAAAGGCAGGAGAAAATGTTCGCGATTATGACAAACACTAGAAGTACCTGTTGAGTCAATTAGATTATGTTATTGACAAACAATTGCTAATTCAATGGTTTCTTGCAAGATTATCACAAAAAATTCACTGACACATCAGTCTGAAACATTCAAGACATATGAAGATGCGCTGACCAAAGCTCTGCAGGTGGAAATGGATGAAGATATACCTACCTATCCGACGGACCACAAGATAGAAGAACAGCTGGAAAGTGTTCAGAAGTCCTTGAAAGAACTATCCCTCAAAAATCAAGAAATTTGGTGTACAAAATGTTCGACGGCCGGACACACAAAAGATAATTGTCGACATGAATACAGCCGACAAGACGTCCAATTTGTGCAAACTAAATTCTTTTGCGATATTTTCCAGGAGACCAGGGATCATTCTATGAAGGAATGCACGTTTAACATGAAGAATGCAAAAGCTTCCTGGTGCGCCATCTGTGAGACAAAAAGTCACAATACGGCCGACTGTCAACTAAACCTAAAAAACAGACAGAACTATCAGGCTGTCTACCAAACGAATGCAGTGGCACAGAGCAATGAGCAAAATAATACCAACAATCAGAACGGGCAAGGACACGATAGCCGACGATATGAACGTCGGTATGAGAATCGACGACAGAGATATGAAGGGAGAGGTCGATTCGTCGGGAATCGAGATATACGAACTCGTCGACCAACACAATGCTTCATCTTCTATAAAGAAGGGCACAGATGTGCAGACTGTCCGTACAAAGACAGAACTGACCTTAAATTCTGTACGCATTGTGGGGTAGGCGATCACTCTCTGGAGGATTGTCCTACCATGTTAGAAAAGATCAATAATAAGAAGAATGTTAATGTCTTGTCTTGTGTGCAAAAGCATGATATATTAACCACTAAAAATATGCATATTGTCACTCATCAAGGCATGAAAACAGGGCCTGATAACCCCCAAATTAGTAAAATTAAAAACACAAATGGTTATCCGGATCCTCTGAAAGAAAAACAAACTTATCAAGAAGCCACACACATATTTCAAGACATTGCACAGCAAGAAGACAGTCTTACACGTCGACTTAGCATGACACAACAATTAACTCATCTCATCCAAACAGACAAATCAGTTTCCCAATTCATTGACTTATTGCACACACTAAAAGACACAACAAAGGAAAAACAAACTAAAAACATTTGTAGCTTAAACCAAAAGGATAAAAACGATGTTGACCCACTTGTCAACCTAGAAATCGAAGGATACCATGTCCGACAGGTAGTGCTCTATTTTGGGTCTCAAGTAAATATTATGACCAGGAATACATGGGAACAGATGGGTAAACCTCAACTCTATGAGTCAGGAATCTATCTAAAACTAGCCGACCAAGGTCTCATTGAACCCATTGGGGTTTGGAGAGATGTCAACACAACCATTAAGGGAATCTCAACCAAGGTTGATTTTGAAATTATCGACCCGAAGGAAGGTTCTAGCTCTTTCCCAGCCCTAGTAGGTCGACCTTGGGGACGAAAGATGAAAGCCTCTATATCCCTAGAAAAGGAAAGAATCAAACTCAAAGGGAATGGTCACAAGGTCATTGTAGCCATTAATCCTTCCCAAGGACAACCTTGGACTGAACCAATTGATGAGGAAGTAGATGTTAGACAACTCTACCAGATCCACAACAATGTGGACTATATAGAGCCAAACGCCCAAGGGGAAATTTTTTTAGGTAACCCAGACTCAGTTGGATATAATTCAGATGCTGAATTATATGACTGGGAGATGGAAAATTATGAAACACAAGCAAGAGGGTGCTGGAATATACAAAAAGTACAGGCAAAACCCACCCAACAGTGCTTTGTAGTCTCAATTATCCCTAAGATTTTTGAAAAGAAACTCAGAGAACGCCCTACCTTACAACCGACCAACGTAAATACCCCACAAACACCAAGGTATAAGGAAAGGGAATCCTCAGTCCTACATGTCGAACAAGTATCTAGAAACATTGGAGAACATGGCCGACTTCAAAGTTTAGTGGAAACATTCACAGGTCAAGCAGCTAGATGGTGGGATACCCATCAGTCAAAACTATAGACCTGGACCACTGCTTCAACTTACTTTGTCGAACGGTTTGGAGGGAAAAAGATAACGAAGGAAGCCCAAATCCCTACCTTCACACAAGGCCAAAACCCAGAAGACCACATTAGGATTTGTGAAAAAGAGTGGAGAAGACTTGGACATAAGGATGAAAGAGCTTGGCCACACTTGTTCCCATCAAACCTCGACAACTTACCTAGTAAGTGGTATAAGATGGAAGAAGCTAGGGGAGAAACCTTCTTCTGGCATGAACTAAAGGAAAATTTCATTAAATACTTTAAGTTCGAACCCCAAAATAAACACTTAGCTGTGCCAGCAACACAAATACAACACTTTCTCCAACCGACTGAAAAACTACCCTATCAAAACCATCGCCAGATCCAGAACTGTAACACCATCCACACCGGATCAAAAGTCGAGTCGAATTGGTTACATTTAGAAAATGAACAAACAGAAGGAAAGAGCTTCAGGTGGAAAACCAACCACGCTGAAACTACAAAACCTATCTATTCAATTCTAAGGGTCACGACCAACGACAAACAAGACATCGACAGAATGACTGCAGCCGACTTCCCTGCTACATTTTCACAATTCACAGAAGGAAGTCAACCGATCAACGAAACAAAAGCACCGGAGTGGTTAAATGCAAAGGTGAAAACTAAGGAGGTTGACATTTCAAATGACGACCGTCCCAAAATCGCCAATATTGGTGACTATTGGAGTGAACAACAGACCGCTGAAATAGTGACCTTACTTAAAGAATTCCAGGATGTATTTGCTAGAGACTATAAAGACCTCAAAGGGTTAGTCCAGGAAATAGGTGAAATGAAAATAGATACGAAACCTGATGTCCGACCTGTTAAGAAAAGACCTTATAAACTAGCTCACAAGTGCAAGGAGATAGTTAAGAAGGAAATAGACAACATGTTAGTAGCAGGGATCATCTACCCTATAGACCAGTCGGAATGGGAAAGTCCCATGGTCGTTCATCCTAAGAAACATGACCCGACCAGGCTAAGAATTTGTGTCGACTTTAGGGAGCTCAACAAAGTCACACTCACAGATCCCTTCCCTACCCCCTACGCTGATGAAATCCTGAATGAAGTTTCCGGCCATGAATGTTATTCATTTACAGATGGATTTCTAGGATACAATCAAGTACCCATGGCAAAAGAGGATCAGAAGAAAACAAATTTTGTATGTGAATTTGGGTCCTTTTCCTAAAGAGTTATGCCTTTTGGGCTAAAGAATGCACCTGCAGTATTCTCTCGAATTGTTGTCAAAACATTCCAAGAATATATCTATAAAACCATGGAAGTATACTTTGATGACTGGAAAATCTACTCCACCCTGAAGGATCACTGCACATGGCTCAGGCTTATGCTGGAAAGATGTCGACAGATACAACTTTCCCTGAGTATTAAAAAATGTATCTTTATGACACCCATATGCATACTCCTTGGACATATTGTCTGTAAGGAAGGCATCAAGGTCGACTTTGGTAAAATTAAAATCATCCTCGACCTGAAGCCCCCAATAAACCCTAAACAGGTTCGGGTGTTATTGGGCCATACAGGATATTATAGGAAGTTCATACGACACTATTCAGACATGACCTACCCTCTAGAAGAACTATTAAAGGACGATATAGAGTTTAAATGGACAGAAGAGTGCCAAATATCCTTCGACAAATTGAAAAGAAAATTGGTCGAAGCTCCCATACTTAAATTTCCAAACTGGTCGGCTAAATTTCATGTACATATTGATGCATCAGGCATTGCAATTAGAGCCATCCTTACTCAACCAGGGGAGGATGGGATGGAATACCCTATCGTATACAGTAGTCGAAAACTAAATAAGGTTGAAAGAAACTATTCGACCACCGAAAGAGAAGCCCTAGGTATGGTCTTTGCACTTCAGAAGTATCGACATTACCTGCTAGCCAACCCCTTCATCTTTTACACCGACCATCAAGCCTTGAAGTATCTTGTTAATAAACCCCTTCATCATGGAAGACTATGTCGATGGCTGCTTCTTTTCCAAGAGTTTGAATTTGAAGTCGTTGTCCGACCAGGAAAGCTAAATGTCGAACCCAACCACCTATCACGTATCGACATAGGGGAGGAATTGACTGGAATCGACAACGATTTTCCAGATGCGCACTTATTTCATATAGAAACAGTCCCAAAAGAACTAGAAGAAATTGCTCAGTTCCTAGAGACAGGCCAGGCACCAGAAGGTCTGAACACCAAGAAAAAGCAAATCTTAGCTATGAACGCTGCCCCTTACAGCCTCATCAATGGATTTTTGTACAAAATGGGGTTAGACGACATTCTAAGACATTGTGTACTCAACCATGAGAGAGAACAAATTATGCATGAAGCACACTATGGACCTACCGAAGGACATTTTCAAGCAGATACAGCTGCCAGAAAAATTCAACAATCAGGCTTATGGTGGCCAACCATCCACAAGGATTGCAAAAAATTTGTTAGTCGATGTGATAGATGTCAACGACTTGGTCGACCTCTGCTGAGCACAGAAATGCCATTGATATCTGTAAAACCTAGTCTCACATTTGAACTTTGGGCTATAGACTTCATAGGACCTTTTCCTATCCCAGCCAAATGATCAGGTGCCAGATATATTATCACGGCAGTGGAATATGTCACTAAATGGGAAGAAGCTGAACCTGTCGATACATGTTCAAGTGAGGTCGTAGCTAAATTTATATATGAAAACATCATCACCCGATTTGGCTATCCTCTGACATTGATCAGTGACCAAGGAACCCACTTCATTAACAAAACCATCAAACATCTAACCGACCAATTTCATATCGACCATTGATGAAGTACAGCATATCACCCTCAGTCGAATGGTGCAATAGAAGCTTTCAATAAAACATTAACGAAAGGATTAACTAAAATATGCAGTACCGACAAAGATGATTGGGATGAGAAAATCCCTGTAGTGTTATGGGCATACAGGACAGCCTATAAGCGGTCGACCAACCAAACTCCCTTCCGACTAGTTTATGGACAAGAAGCAGTCGTTCCCCTACATTTTCGACAACAGACCCCTATTGTAGCTCAACTACTACATGTCGATGTCGAACATGCAAGACAGGATCGATTATTTCAACTAAGTAAGTTGGAAGAACACAGACTTATGGCCATCCAATACCAAGAGATTCAGAAACAACAACAGAAAGCATGGCACGACCATAACATCAAGAATAAAAACTTGTCGGTCGGTGACCTTGCTTTACTCTATAATAGTAGAGTCAAAGGCAAACCAAAGAAACTACACACAGAGTGGATGGGACCCTACGTTGTCGAAGAGATACACCCCAATGGCTCAGTACGACTCAAAACATTACAGGGCCTAGTATTTCGGAAGCTTGTCAATGGAGCCCGACTGAAAAAAAATAAAAAAATAAAAAAAATCATATAACGACCTTAACCATCAACCAAAACCTATAAAAAGACAAAAAAATTCCAAAAAAAAAATACTACATCCGATAACAAACCATGACAGCACTAACTCAACCACCGACATCACTACCATCGACTAGCCAGGCCGACCATTTTCAACATCGACACCGACCATCGACCTCAAAAGTCCCATCACGCATTGATGGCCTTGAGCACCGAAACAAATCCTCCATTAAGTCGCACTTGAGTATTGCAGTTGGACTGTCAAGTCCACCATTAATACACCCAGTTCGACACTCAACCCCATCCATGCCTATAAATAATGGACCGTCGAAGGTTCATTCACCACACCCATTTTCATCCGAGCACCTACATTCTCCGACGACCAAACCACAAGAACCCTATCAAAACTTCGACCAGTCCGACACAATGGCACTGAAACTAACCAGAGCTGCGGCCAAGGCAAAGGAGTTGGAAGCCAAGGACACCCCCTTACTCAACAAACTCAAGAATATAAAAAATGCAAAGGTCCAGGAGGGCCCCTTTCAGAAACTATGGAAAGAGATTCAGGAGTGGTCCTTTGTCGACAACCGAATGACACAGGCCGCTGAGAAAATCCGGAACAACAGCATTTTCTAGTACCCTAACACACCATTGATGGCCAGCTTCGGTGGGACGAAGGAGGCCGTGGTCAAATTTATCATCAGTCGTTACCACAACGACCAGTTTTATTTCGACCAACCAATAGACATCACCGGGGAGGTGATCTCCAAGATTACGGGTCTGTCGAACAAAGGCAGTCCTGTACCTATCGGCATCAAAGAATGGTTGGTCCAAGAACTTACGGGCACACCCACTGGGAAAAACTCGAAGGGCTTGATGATAGGCCAAATTGCGACAAGGACACCACAAATTGTGGCTAAAATCATCGCATTTACCCTTACATTGGTCGGTCGGAGCAGCGACCTTAAACTGGAGATGCTGGAGGCTGTAGACACGATCACCACAGACGGTCGAGTCTACCGATGGGGAGACTATGTTGCTGACCTGGTCAAAACCATATGCGAGCGCTGCCAAGAGGTCGGAGGTATCATCAAATTCCCATCCCTTATCATCTAGATTGTTATGTATCACATATGTCTAGAAGGAAATCCAGTCTTCCGGGAGCCGACAAGGTTTGAAATGCACAGGTTTAAACCTTTCTCACAAAAGGGAACCCTGCATGAGCTGGACCAAGGGAAAGTATTCTTGGACACTTGGCTTCAGCAGTTGAAGGTCCGCACGACGAGGTGGAGAGTGCCCCAGAACATCCGACGAAACCTCCCTGCTGAGTCCCACATCTAGTTGGAATTAGACCATACCTCAGTATGGTACATGCGAGGCCAGGACCCTAAAGCACAGGACCTCAACTACTACCCCACGGTCGACCAAATTTTCCGAGAGTTGACCCAACAAGAAAAGACGAAGATACCAGTCCCAAAGGTTTCTAAACAGGTCGACTTCTCCATCATTGAGCCACTTACCGACCAGGAGAAGGAGGAGGACTACGAGCTCAATCTGTACATCAGCACATTTGTGTCGGAGGACACCCCGATCGTGCCCACTAGTTGGGTACACCTCACAGTCAAGCCTCCGACTGCCAAGGTAGTCGACCCTCAGCCGACAGAACAACAACAACCAACAATACAACAATATCCCACAGTGCCATAGACAACTCCTCCAACCCCAGCAATCGTCAACCCCACTCAAGAACCGACTGGAGAAGTTGAAGCCGATGACCCGGAATATGCCTTATCCCGAAGCACCATCAAGAAGCTGGCTAAGGAGATAGCTTTCGCGAGGAAGAAAATCAAAAAACAAAAACAACAACAAGGGAGGGGTAAGCGTAAGATTATTCTAGCTGACTCTTCTGACGACGAGGAGGAACTAGCAGCCGCGGCCGTCGACATTGTCGAGGATGCCCGTGCCAATAAAGTATAAGTTGAAACCCAGTTTCAACGGTATCTCGAAGCAGGAGCTCCGGAGGGTCGGCCCAAGAAATCCAAAACACAAACGACGCCTGAAAATGTCGTCGACCTTGTGTCGACCCCCCCACCTCCATCTCCGATGCCCATAGTTGAAGAACAAGCCCCAGCAGAACAGTTGGGTAGCCCCAGTGAAGAATATGCATGAGCAATACCGGAGGAAATCAGAGCCAGGGTCAGCCAGGACTCTGAGCTTAAAGCCTTCTTTGCGACACTACCTTCACTGTTCAAGTCGGCCCAGAAAATAAAGACAACAAATCCTCTCAAAATTCACAAACAGGTTTATGCACAAGAAATGACCACTTTTACCAGGATCAATAACGAGAGCGACATCATAGGACACAGTCAGTCTGTCACCGAGCAGGTCGACCTCGAGTCACAGAACGAACCACCCACGTCACCGTCCGAAGCAGCGATCTCTTCCGACGGCAGTCCCCCAGAAATTCAAGCCACTCTCTTGACCCTGGACCATACCCCCACTCCATCACGACCACCATCATCAAATCCTCCATCCCCACCTCCACCACCATCATCCCCACCACCTCCGCCACCCCCTGATTCTCAGCCAAAACCACCCTCAGCTTCACAGCCGAAAGTGGACATACCACCTCCTCACACAGAAAAACCCCCGACTTCTATTTCACCTAATCAAACACAAACACCTTCGACTTCCATTCCACCAACCACAGACCCAAACTCCACTACTGCAGGTACCCATGAGCAAGCAACAGACAAATAGCAGCAGAAGAAACAGCATCATCCCAAACCATCCACCATGTGGATAAGATTAAAAGATGCCAGTTCGTTGACCGACACAGAGGTCGGCCAACTCCTCAAAAATGTGGCTAAGGAGTCGAAGAAAAGGGCAAATCGGAAAACCAAAGAGCTGGTCGCCAAAAATGCAGAAGAAGTCGAGCTTCTCAGCAGATGCAGAGCTCTAGCACAGACGGTGATACCAGGCCCTCTCGAAGTCGACATAGATCGACCTCTGGAAAGGGCATATCAGCTTTTTTAGGGCATGGTGTCGGCCATCCGAACCCATCGCCACGAGACTAAAGCAGAACAATAAGAGGAAACTACCCGACTGCTCCTAACACAGTACACCGCCTTTTCAGATGCTTACAAGGTCTTATAGGACCATATGGAGGATTCCATTGTCACTAAGGAAGTACTAAGAGACTGGCCTACCCATTATGGGTAGGTCTATCATCAGACCAGGCAGACACGACAAGGCATTTAGGCCTTGGAGGCCTGGAAGTCGACTGAAGCAGAAATGAGGCAGACCATTGAAGAGTAGATTGTGATGGAGACCACCAAACTGTAGAAGCTCGAACAAGAGGCTCATCAGTGGGTTCAGCAAGCCCTTCCAAACTTAGAGAAGGTCGACAACATCTGTCCGCAAATGAAATGACTCCTCGATGCTGCAGAAGAACAAAACCAACTGTTGGGTCCCAACATGGAGCACATTGCAGAAAATCCCATGGCTGAAAATATGTCGATACTATCAAGTCTAACTACTCTAATGATCGACATCCAGAAAGTCCTGCAGACATGGACCGATTTCCAGTAGCTCCAGCCATTGTCGAGGTATGCGTCTAGAAGAAACCGACTCTTCGTCTACACAGTCCACAGCTAGAGAAAAGTTGAAGGATTTGACAAAGAGTTCGTTTTTGGTACCTCCCTATTTCTTCAGGATGAAAAAAGCTTTTGTTTGTGGGGGAGATGTAGAAGGAGCAGTTCGACGAAGTCGACTTGAACGAAGACCGACTTAGTCGATCAGCCGACTAAGTCGATGGTCCGACCAAATCGGACGGCCGACTAAACTAGTTAATTAAGTCGGCTAACTAACAGTCGCGTCGGTTCACCGAACCGACAGGTAGTTATGTTGTAACTATTTCCAAATTGTATATATTAGGCTGTTGAGCCAAGCAAAGAACTTAGTTCAGTTCTGTGCCTTGGATGAACTCATTGTAATAATATAATCTGTTCCATTCTATATGTTCTTATCTCTTGTCTCTGTTTATATTTATGTATGTTTTAGTATGTATTATTGGTAACCTTATGTGATCTATGAGATTACAACAGTACCTCAGAATATGATTTGCAGCAATCAAGTGAGAATTTATTGGATCTGTCAAGAACTGGCTCAAGGTGTTCACAGCAAAGCAAATTTATAGTCTCATGTTCATTAGGTACATCAAGGACCCAATCATCTGACGATACATCATAGCATCAATCGAATATGATGAAGAATCACTCAATAGCTTCAGGTTTGATGCCATAGGTGTGGCCATAGCCTTGCATTCCATCATCCCAAACCTCTTCAAGATATCTACTGCATACTTTCCTTGTCCAAGAAAGATTCCATCCACACTCTGTAACACCTCCATGCCTAGAAAACAATGCATCATACCCAAGTCCTTCATTTCAAACTCGACAGCAAGCTTTCTCTTCGTATCAATCAACCCATCCATACCTGTCACAAATAGATCATCTACATATAGTAGGAGGATCACTAGGTTTCCATCTTCAACCTTGTAGTACAGGTTGGAATCCGCTTTACTCTTGGTAAAGCCCAAACTAGATAGAAAGCTGTCAATTCTGTCGTACCAAGTCCTGGGTGCCTATTTCAAACTGTACAGGGCTTTCTTCAATCTGCACACATGAGACTCTCTATCATGTGTCTCAAAACTGAGTGTTTTTTCTACATACACTTCCTCTTCCACTACACCATTCAAGAAAGCAGTCTTGACATCCATCTAGTGTATCTTCCATTTCATCACTGCAACTAGAGCTAGTACTAATCTGATGGAAGTGTATCTGGCTACAAGTGCAAAGGTTTCTTCATAATTTATTCCTTCTTTCTGAGAGAAACCCTGAGCCACAAATCTTGCTTTATATTTTTCAATGCTACTATCTGTAGCATGCTTGATCTTGTAGATCAATTGGTACTCTTCGATCATAGCATCCTTCCATTCTTTCTGTTCTGTCGCTTCTTCATAACTGGAAGGTTCTTCATCAATGAAATCACATAGTAAAGCTACATACTCGGAGTAGGATTTGGTCCTCTTTGTTTCTCTATAATTTTCTTCTAGAGCCCCATATCTTTCCACACCTTTGATAATTTCATGTACCCAAGCAGGTTTCCTCTTATGAGGATTCTTCTCCAGAGGTGGATCTATAGGTCTTTGTGGTTCTTCAAATTCTCCATCTTCTACTTGAGTTTCTTCATCCATGGTTGTATCATAAGCCGTGTCTTCATCAAATGTAACATATTTTGGGCTTAGGGAAGACCTGAGTTATTATACTTTTATCTTCGCACCAACAAAGAGACCCATAGTGTTGGCCCTTTCAGCAACAACCTGGGAACAGGTTGCAATCTCACCCGAAACAGCAATGGGGTGTCGCAAAATCAGGTTTCTGCAGACAAAAGAGGAATATTACTGTACCTTTATCCCTAATAAAGAATAATTATGCAATACAGAGCTTCGATATTCACTTAAATAGCTTCACAGTTTAGATAAAAAGACATTTACTTGCTTAACCCTTAACTGGGAATTCACAGCGGAGTTAATACTTAACAATTTATCTTAATTTATCATTCATCTACATATCAAATGCATAAAACATAACAGGAACAAAATAACAAGAAACACCACAACACAAGATATACGCGGTTCACCCCCAGTGTAGGGGCAACGTCCACAGAACTGCATTTATATTCAACAATTTACAAACACACAGTTCTGATCTGCGCACTCAGTTTTAGATCTTCTCAACAACCCAAAACTGCGCACTTAGCTACAGAACCTTTCTTCCAAAACCCTCTGCGCACTCAACTGCAGAGTTTGTCCACACACTCAGCTGGGACTTAGCCTTAACCCTCTGTGCACTCAGCAGCAGAGGTTGTCCATGCACTCAGATGGGACTTATCCTTAACCCCAAAAATAGACCTTAGCTTCTTCGCATCAAATTTTCATCATACAAAAACCTACGAAAAAGCTCTTTTCTCCTTTACATAAGCGTCTATTTATACAAGTGCACTATTACAATACCATGGGTTTAAACCATGGGCTTAAAAACCATGGGCTTAAACCATGTGTTATTTACAAAAATAGGGGCTTCGACCCAACCCTGAAACCCCTAAGACTATTTTGGACCGCAACTCCACTTACAAGCTTCGCACCAAAACCGTGGAGTTGCCAAAATTAAGGACCTTTAAGGTCCGAGCCCCAACAACATCCCTATTGATGTCAATATTCTTGTATCCTAGGAAATATATTCTGTAAGCCTTCGAGCTTTCAAAGTATCCCACAAATATACCCTTCTTTCCTGAAGGATCTAATTTTGTTCTCTTCTCTTTTGGAATGTGTATGTAAACAGGGCAGCCAAATATTCTGAGATGGCTAACTTTTGGTTTCTTGTTGGAGAAGACTTCTTCAGGAGTCTTGTTCTCAATTAATCTATGTGGAGTACAGTTCTATACATACACTATTGTTCTGGAAGATTCTGCCCAAAGATGCATAGGAAGATCTTGATCATGAAGAATAACTCTTGCATCTTCCATGATATTTCTATTCTTTCATTCTGCAATCCCATTCTGTTGTGGATTATAATGAGTGGACAACTCCCTCTTAATCCCTGTTTATTTACATAGCTCTTTGAATTCATTCAAAGTGAATTATCCTCCATTATCTGATTGAAAGTTCTTGAGCTTCTTTTCAATGTGATTCTCGATCAAGGCTTTGAATTCCTTGAACTTGTTGAATACTTCGTCTTTGTTCTTCATGAAGTAAACACATGTCTTCCTAGAAAAGTCATCAATAAAAGAAACATAATATGCATACCCTCTTAGTGAGTCTGATGACATAGGACCGCATATATCGGAGTGGATGATTTCCAAGATTCCTTTTGCTTTGCTTTCGCTGCTTGGAAATGTCTTCTTTGTATTCTTTCCTTTCACACATCCTTTGTAGACCCCATCATGTTTTGCTTGAATTTTTGGAAGACCTTCAACAGCTTTGCTTGCAATAGGTTGTGCTCTGTAATGCACATGTGCAAGCCTTCTATGCCAAAGTTCACTTGGCTCTACTGTGTCATGGACCAAGGCTTGGTCTGGATGGCCCTTTAATTTGTACAATTCTCCTTGTTCTCCAATCACCACCACATCATCGATAGTATTTCCTTTTGGCCACATGATGACTTGACCATCTATGAATGCAACCCTCATTCCTTTTGCATCTAATACAGATATGGAGAGGAGGTTCCTCTTGAGTCCTGGCACAAACAATACTTCCTTCATTGTCATAGACTTTCCAGAGTCTAGCTTATAGGAAGATTCCCCACTAGCTTTTATTGGATATTGGTAGTCATATCCTAGATTTACCTTGTGAGGTGATTCATGTTCTGATAGTCTCACAAAGGATTCCTTGAATCCTGTCATATGTTTGGAAGCCCTGCTATCTATGAGCCAATCATTTCTTCCATGAGTAATGTTTCCTGTGAGAGAAGAAATCAAAACATATTGATCCTCGCTTGAAGAATCTTCACTTTCATATCTGGTTATTTTCTTGGATGGTTCATCATCCTCTGTAGCATGAGCATGATGTCTTCTTTTGTTGTTCATTTTCTTATTTTGTTTCTTAGGACAATTTCTTGCATAATGTCCTGCTTCATCACATGTATAACATATTATACTAGAGAAATATTTTCTAGTGTTATCTTTGTGAGAATGCTTACCTCTGGAGTGATGACATCTTCTTTTGGTTGACTTGGAGTGTACCGTGAGAGCTTGATCTCCACTTCCCATCTTTTCTTCTCGAGCTGCTATCCGAGCTTCTTCTTGAGAGCACTCTTCCCATAGTCTGGTGAACTTGACTAAATTATTTCTAGAATATATTTCTTGAATAAAGGAGTCCCATGATCTAGGTAGACCATTCAAGGTAGTCATCACAATCTATTCATTCTCCACTCCTTCATCTACTGCTTCCAGTTGTTCCTTGATCTGAGAAACTCTTGTGAAGTAATACTAGATTGTTTCTACATTTTGAATCTTCAGATTCTTCAGTTGGTTTCTCATAGTTATCTTCTGATTTATGTTATTCCCTTCAAACAATTTGGTCAGGGAATCAAACATAGCTTTAGGTGTCTTTAGGGAGGAAACCTGTGGTATGAGATGATCCTTGATAGAATCAGCAATGATTCTATTTTCCATAACCAACTTCTTCTTATGCAAGGCCTTATCCTCATCTCCCTCTGGAACTGGAACCTCCTCATGGATGTAGGAGTCCAACTCATTCTCTTCTAGGACCAGGGAGATCCTATACTTCCAGGCTCAGAATTTATCAGCTCCCTCAATCTTTTCATCAAGCTTGGTATGATGAGACATCTTAACTAAGAACCACAAATGGAAATACAAAAGATTTAGATCTTACCAGGTCAAGATGTCAGATCAGGATTTGGAGCTGAAATCCTGCAGAGCTGGTTCAGGAGAAGATTAGGGTTTTGCTTTTCCAGAGTTCTGTCCAACCAATTGCTTTGAATTTGATCCCTAACTTTGATTTTGTGGAGGATAAAAATCTAGGCCTGGGCTCACCGAAAAATTCCTCTTCTGTGAAAAGCCCTAATTTCTGGTAGTAGTGTCGGGTCCGAAACTGAAAAACCTTGGAATTGGATTCTGCTTCAATAGAAATATGCGCCCTAGGGAGGAGAGTTATTCCAACCTTCTTTTGCTGAAAATATATGGAGAGAGATCCAAAAAGTAGGAAGCCCTAGTTCCCACAACTGCATAGTGTCTTCTTCTCATGTTAGCTCTAATACCATGTTAGTTTTTCAACATTAAGCTAGCATTATTAGGATCTTTAACTGAGAGAATAACAAGCACAACAATCAAACACAAGAGACAATGAACGCAGTGTTTTTGTTCGGGGAAACCATAAATGGAGAAAACCCCGCAAATTCCTTATAGATAGAATAAGAACCAAAATCAAAAATCCCAAAACAATAAGTGATCTCTCGACAGCAGTAACCTTCTTCTTATCTAGCCCCAGTGTCTTCTCCTTCCTCAACTATGCGCTACACTTGAGTGTGTATGTGATGTGTACTAAATAGAGAATTCACCTCTCTATTTATACTAATTCCCAACATGACTAAAACCATACTAGGTCTTACTTCACTAGGTGAGTCTAATAACCCTAATGGTTAGGAACTGCGAGGACTTTAACCCTTAGACAATAGGAGGGTTACCCAGAATGACTTGACATGACTTGTTTACATTATAGATCTTCCCGATCAGAACATCGGGACTTGAAATGAAATAATAACATCCCGGAATAAACTTCAGGTTACAATAGATAAGAAATACAAGTGAATACATTCCAAATTTATGATTACATCAATAGGGAAGACCCCTTTCGAAGCATACTTCGGACACAAGTGGGATGTGTCGAACCTGCGGGTGTTTGGGTTCACTGCATGGGACCGAATTCCACTTGATAAAAGGAGGGCTTTGCAACCACAAAGCATAGAATGTCTGTTTATTGGGAATCCTGATTAATCAAAATGTTTCAAGCTTCTATATATCAAAACAAAATAGATCATCATCTAAAGGAGTGTCAAGCTCGATGTGCCTCTTCAAGAGGTGGAACTAGTGAAGGACAAAATTGCTGAATTTCCTTCCTATTCTATTAAATATTTGGATGATGAAATCGGGGGTGATGACCCTGATTTGGATACTATTATTTCTGATATCAATGTACAGCAAACATTAGATTCTG
Source organism: Pseudotsuga menziesii (assembly GCA_001517045.1). NCBI lineage: Eukaryota > Viridiplantae > Streptophyta > Pinopsida > Pinales > Pinaceae > Pseudotsuga > Pseudotsuga menziesii. The sequence continues at coordinate 303,928 of LPNX010953498.1, forward strand.
AATCAGAACCTGAAGTACAAAATCATCTCCCAACATGGGCCTGACAGACACTCTCCTCCGCAGGAGATAACATTGGAAATATGGATGATCCAAGGAGAACCCGATCTGATTTCCAAAGAGCAGGTATTGCACTCTCTTGTCCTAATTATTTGCTGTCCAAATATTGTTATTTGATGATAATTTCAGACCCAAAGTCCTACTACCATGCTTGGAAGGATCTGATATGGCAAATTGCCATGGATGAAGAGATGAATTCTCTTTAGAAAAACACTACTTGGGAGCTAGTTTCTCTTCCTCCAGGAAGGAAATTGGTTCAATGAAAGTGGGTGTTTTTGACTAAGGTTGATGCATATGGAAGAACTTGAAAATATAAGGCAAGGATGGTGGAAAAATCTTTTTTCTAGGTCCAAGGTGTGGACTACCATGAGACTTTTGCATCGGTTGCAAAAATGGACTCCATCTGCCTAGTTTTGGCAATTTCAGCATCTAAGCACTGGGAAGTACATCATATGGATGTTAAGTCAGCCTTTATGCATGGAGATATTCATGAGGAGATATACATGAATCATCCTGAGGGCTACATCTCTAATCCATATTTGGTTTGCAAGATAAAGAAGTCACTATACGAGTTAAAACAGGCCCCAAGAGAGTGGTATTCCAAGATGGATGCCTTCCTTCTCTCACAAAACTTCCAAAGGTGTATATCAGATACAAATGTGTATATAAAGAATTATTATGGTCATTTTATTATTATTGTTTTATATTTTGATGAATTACCGATCACAGGTAGCACAATTGCTTCTATTTCAGTCATTGAAACTGCTCTCCACAATGTATTTGAAATGAGCGATTTGGGGCTCTTAAAACAATTTTTGGGGCTCGAAATTGAGCAAAATTCTGATGGAATAATGATAAATTAGTCCAAATATATATTATACCTATTAGTAAATTTTAACATGGCTGAATGTAGGCCTGCACCATTCCCTTTCCTTTCAGGGATCAACCTTGAAGAAGGAGAAAGCACACCTCCCATGGACTGCACCATTTATCGACAGCTGATTGGTAGCTTGTTGTACTTGACTCATTCTTGGCCTGATATATATTATGCCATGAATTTTGTATAAATATACATGCAGCAGCCCCATGATATTCATTTGAAGGAAGCTAAGAGGATCCTCCAGTACATTAAGGGAACCAGGACCTATGACATTCACTATGCTGCAGACTCCGAGCTAGAGCTGGTTGTATACACAGATTCTGATTGGGAGAGTGATTCTATTGATAAAAATTCAACTTCCAGATATGTCTTCATGTTTGGTGGTGGCCCCATTTTCTTTTCTATCAAAAATCAGGCCGCCATAGCATTGTCTTTAGTAGAGGCCAAGTATTGAGGAGCGGTGAATGCTTGCATCCAAGCTGTTTGGTTGCAAGGAATTTTTCTCATAGTTTGATATTGGTGGTAATTTTTCCACTGTAATATTTTGTGGAAATCAAAGTGCTATTAAGATATCCACATATCTAGTTACCAGGCAGAGGATCAAGCATGTAGAGATACACATGCACTATATCAGGGAGCTAGTGCATGACATGACCATCATTCTGCAATACTGCCCGACTGATGAGAAGATTGTAGACATATTCACCAAGATATTTTTAGAAAAGAAGTTCACTTACCTCCATTCACTATTGGGGGTGAGTTCATTAGGGTGATCCAACTACTTTCAGTGTTCATCTTGAGGGGGGTTTTCCCACTAGGTTTTCCCTCTTTTCCTCACTTAGTTTGTTTTTGAGCATTGTTTTAGTTTCAGTATTGTATAGGGTGACCTATGGCCTTCATTTTCAGGGACCTAGCATTCTTATGCACTTTATGTTTTCTACTCCTCCTTAGTATAGCTTAAAGGGGGGTGTTGGAGATATTTACCACCATACACACTCGTTTTGGTCAATTTGTCCTAGTTAAATCACTATCCTAAGTTTTATTGACTTAATTGACATCATAGGAGCACCAGATGACATCAACATGAGCACACCCACACCTACCTTCAGTCAAGGAGGCTAACTTAGCCTTCTCCTACATTCGGGGAGGCTAACTAGAGCAATCCGGGGGTGATTTGCGTGTCATTAATACACCATATTCCTAAATAATAGTTACAATGAGTTAAATGGAGTAGTGAAGGCACCTTCATTCATTAAATTTATTATTTATTGAACTAGAGTCAACAGGGGCGCCTCCAACCACTTCTGATGGTCAGTTACACTTCAATTAACCTCGTCGGGGTTCATTGGAGTCATTGATGCGCTACCACTTGTTGGTTGGCTTGCAGTGACATGTGTCTAAGCTCCTTTTAGTTAGAGTCGGTCATTTATTGCACTCCGACTTCATTTAGGGCTGAGTTGAGTCAATTAGGGTTTTGATCAGTGGTTAACTTGAGTGTTGACTATGGCTTACATTCAGTTAAGCTAGACTCACTCATTCAATTTGAATGACCTCCTTGGGAATTTGAATTGCCTTGGAATTCATGCTTCCAGCATGATCATTGTATTGTATTATTCATTATTCATTTGATTATATAGAGTTGCTACTTCTATTGCAGCACCAATTTTCCAATTTTATGATTATATGTTTGTATTCTTTGTGAGACTGTGTTTTTAGTTCCTAGACCACTGTGACAAATTAATACCACTGAGCTGACACATCAACCCACAGACTGACACATCAATCCACAGAGCTTCTAGGAGATCCCACACATGTGCAGGAGAGAGAGAGGCTACAATTCCCCATAAAGGAGGCTGAAGTTCAACTCTGGATATGTCAAGATCACCTCCTTCAGTCAAGGATTTGTCAGATCCAGTCAATCTGGATCAGATCCGACTGATTTCAATCAAATCAGTTGAGAATCAACTGATCTAGGATTTTGGATTTGCTCCATTATTCATCAATTTATTAATTAAAATAATCAATAATTGATTTTTTGGGGCTTTCTAACCTGAGTGATGGAAAATCACTCAAAACTAGGAAATAGTGGGTCTATAGGTTTACTGGGTGCTCTTAGCTTGAAAATGAGCACCTACATGACTAAATTTGACTTTCGAGCCCACATTTATTACAAAACCATTTTTTCCAATTAAACTATTAAAAAATAGCCTATGTTTGTAAAAATTAAATTTTAATAAAAAACACTGAAAAAATTAAAAAATTAAAAACCTAGGGGGACTTAGACATTTTCATATGACTCAACCATGATGCCTAGCATGTTTATACATGGACACATAGACTCTAATAACCTCAATAGGCCTAAACGCCAAGGAAACCACCCCAACTTCGGAGGTATTGAGTGAAAAACTAAGAAATTATCAGTGGTTCATTCAACAACCAATAATAACCAAGGGGAAAAAACACCCTCGGATGATCAGATTGACAAATAAAGTCTAAGAGACCGAGTCTTTTACAGACACTATCATGCTAGAACATTTATTACAACTCCCCCAAGGGGGTATGAGCATGTGATATAGTCACCAACAAGCACTTCCCAGAAGCGTTACTGAAGGTCTTCTGAAGTCCGAACAAGTTATCCTTGTCCAGTTCACCAAGATCACTTGATAAAAACCACTAATTACAACTTAGGTGGTAACATCTGGCTCCAACTACAGGACGTGTGCTCAATCTGGTCATAGACCAAGGAGAGGATATGAGAATAGCAGAATATCTGGTTTATATACCTTATAAAAACATCTCAACTTGACAAGAAAACCTCAATAGCAAAAGTTTTATAAAAAAACAAATTAACCATTAAGCTGATTTATTTAAACAAAATAAATGTAACTAACTATATTTTTATTATTAGTATTATAGCTAAGTACAAAACAAAAATGTAGAAAGTAAATGCTCTCTTTTAAGGAGCTTACTTTCCTACTCTAAGAATGATATAAAAAGGGTTAAGTGTAATCAGAAATCTAATGTAACCACCTAAGCATTTTATTAACATAAAAAAAAAATCCTTGTCTTTGGTTACCAGCCAAAGTAAGTATAATTTATTTAGAATATGCAAACCTGCATGACGATCTGGAATGGGTGGGTTGGATGGGAAATCATAGGCATGAGTAAAGCCATTAAATTTCTTCCCAAGATGCTATGTGCTTGCACAGGCTTCTTCTATCCATGACTGGACAGGGTTGATATACAAATCAGAGTGATGAGGCAGATTGACTACACCATCATACTGGTCATCAAGGCTTATCAGATGATAACTCATTGTATAAGCCCCAAGCAGCTCCAAATCATAAGGAAAATCCATATTTGAAGATGATAGTTGAGACTGATATTCCATTGACTGCATCACATATGTCTTTTCACAACACTTCTTCTCAATGTCTTCATTATTGATACCTTTGTACGGATCTTAATGATATGACGTTGAATGATCATATAAGAGTTTTGAATGCTCCTCTTCCATACTAGGATTTTCCCAAGTCTCTAGATCCATGCTTCCCTATGTAGAAGTATAGTAAATTGGACTTCACCAAATTTATAAATAGACACTCCCCTTATTGGATATAGAATAGATGGGATTCTTAATAATATATTCACAAAAATTCCAATAGTCATCATCACCATCTATGTTAGATGTGATGGATTCTCCATTGCTGATATTACATTTTGATATCAAGTTCTCTTTGTCCTCATTACTGATAGTGATATATGGCTCAGACTGATCATATGGATATACTGCATGCTCCTTTTCCATATCGAGATTTTCCAAGGCCACAAGGTCCATGTTCTCTCCTTTAGATATGCCATAGAAAGGAGAATCAACAAAACCATCCAAAGTTTCTGGTTCATTATTTTCCTCAGACATTGGATTTTCCATGAATGTCCAGGACTCCTCTTAAACTTTTTTGTCAACCATAAGGGAGTCTTCGTCACTTGTATCATGATCCAAGTTATACTTTTCCTCACTTTCATACTCCTATTCCTCAGAAAATTGGGAACAAGGCAGTAAATCTTCCATACTGTCATCATTATATGGAGAACAAGTAGGAGTCCCATCATGCACATTATGGTTTTCACCATAAGTTTCACTATAATATTCTGCAATGATTTCATCCTTAGGTAGATCTGGAGTACAAATGTGATCATCATCACTAAAATAATCATGAAATAATTCCCAATCATCACTATTCTATGTTGATGTTACATGAGGAGGGTCTTCAACAACTTTTTCAATTAATGGCTCTCCATGCATAGATTTGATGGGATCATAATGGATTTCTGAATGTTGGTTGTTGTACCCCATGTTGATACTAGATATCTTAGGGTACTTTGTATGAAACTCTTTCCAAGTAAATAACTAACTCAAATTGGTATTAATGAATGATTCAATATCATTTCCATCATAATGCCATTGCCTCAAAAATATTTCAAAGAACTTTGCAAGGGAAGTAATCGATTTCTTAGGAAAAGACTCATGAAGCCAACATGAAGTGTCACCTTGCAGAGAATGAGCAAACATCGCCATCATATGATCCTCATGTTGAATATTGTTTTGACTCATATGTGACGGAAAAATCATAACATGGAATCTGGTTGAGTGATCATTATCATCCCCTCGAAAGCATGGAAGGGAAGTAGATGCTGTTTCACTAGCGAGACAATTAGGAAAGCCATAGATCCTAGAGAAATCAATGGGAGGACAATCATAGGAAGCTCGAGCAGCAAATTCTATTCTTTTAATATCCATATCAAGAATAAGTGATCATGGAGAATGTCTGGAACTCAAAAATGGAGTTGAGCCTTAAATTTCACTGTTATGTGGGATCACCTACACACAATCAATCTCAAAACGTTTTGTGAGAAACAAGGGTTTGATCCCTTCAATGGAGTCGCCATGTGAGAATAAAAATATACATTTAAGAACTCTCACAAAAATATTTTTTTCTTTTCTTTGTAAAAAAATGAAAAAGGTCAATGGAGTCGCCATATGAAAATTAAAGATCTACTCTAAGCATTCATCAAACAAAGAAAAAACAAAAGGAAGAAAACAAAAGTCGTACTCAGGAATACAAATATTTATCCCCAGCAATGGCACTAAAAAGTGTTGCCACATTTCACACACTTGGGTTATGTGGCAGAAATATTCAAACCACTCAGTGTGTCCTTGGGGGAAAGTCTTGATTCAAGCCTGCCACCTTGTTCTTGACTCCTCCGTTCATGCTAACTTCTAACAAAGCCAAGGGGGGTAGACCCTATTAAATTACTAAGGATAATTACTTAGTGTGATGGTGTTATATTAATAAGGAGTTTTGAAATTAACCAGTGGAAAAAAAAGAAAACAAGATGCAAGATTTGAAGCATATAAGCACAGTAATGACACTCAATATAGATATATAATTGAAATAAATGATCAAATAAATCACCAGTGCCTTAAATGGATTCAACAGAGAAAATAATGTGCTTGCATACGATTTAATGAATATTTTGCAAATGTCTCTTGGTAGATTTTAAATTAGTGTGGAATGTGAATGAATTAAATTAGGCAAAAAGGGGACTCCAGATATACCCGAGGGGTACTTGGAGTATGTCCAAAAGTGAAATTTCACGGCTACTTGCAAGGTGTTTGTTGGCTAGAACATAGTTTTGGAGACTATTGTTCATAACACACCCCTCAGGGTGTGATAGAGATCGGTGCCTCGAGGTCATTTTCCAATTGTTCCCACTCCTTTGGGTATTTTGCCACTGCTTACAGTTCGTTCGAGGCATTGGATTTTCGCCTAATGGTTTGTCAATTTGGGAGGTGAGGACTAAATAACTTAGCCAATAAAGTGATTTTGATGCAATGTGACTGATTGGATTAACCGCAACCAAGTACAGAGCATACACACTGGAGTCTTCATTATTTTTAGTAAATTTTAGAAGAGGTGTTCTTATTAAAAAGAAAACCCTCCAGGAACCTCTTTCGGTCCAAGTGGAACTCAATCAGGGAATCAAGGAGGGATTTATTTTATTATGATTATCAAAAAATAAATAAATAAAGGAATCAGATATACACAACACCAGTTTTCTAATTAGTCCTACCACGCATCTCTTTCCCCTTACGGGTTAATCAGGAAGTTGTGGGGTAAGTAGTATGGTTAATTTTGAATTGAAAATATTAAATAGTGAAAAATATTATCAAAGTATACAATCCTGCATGTCAATACTGAACTAGAACAGAAAAAGGGGAAAAAAACAAAAAAGTGAAACGGACGCGGATCCCCCCTGGGGGAATGGGGAGCGGGCTCGAAAGAGCCCACTCAAAAAATATTTCCTTTATTATTATTGGTTAAAATATCAGAAAATTGAAATATCAGAAACCTCTTGGTCCTTATATGCGATTAAACCAATATCTTACAACTTTCCAAAATTTTAAAATTTTATTCAAGGGGAGACCCCTGGGGGGATTTGACTGCTCCCGATGACACTTTTGAACAGAAGCTTCTCTTATTTTATGTTACACATGATAAAAAAAAAGAAATCATGTTAGAATAAAATATTCCCAAAATCATTTGAAGAGTACCTTTGTGTCAGCCTAATTTAACTCAAAAAGACTAAGATAAAACTAGCTAAACAGGTGAAAAAGGAACCAAGGAAAGAAAGATTTCCTTGGGATCTTGGATTTCTGTTTGTGCAGTGAATTAAAAATGCACTGATTTATTGATTTATTCTTTCTAAAATAGAAAATTAAATCTAGAGCATGCAACCTACGGATTCTCTTTAACTTGCCATGCAAAACGGACGATATCCCTAAGCTAGATCTAGAATGCTTAATGATACTTTTCAGAAATGAGATCTAGACTATGAGATTTGAAATAGTATATATATGTAATTTTTACTTTAATATGACATATCTAAATTATAACAAAGCTTTCAAACACAGTAACTAGGTAAGAAAATTGATTTTTTGAAGGAGAAAGAGAGAGAAAGAGTGTTGGAAGCCTGGAAATGTTGGGCTTTGGAGTTTGCTTTGGTGGAACATAGAGGAAGTATGTCCTCCAGAATATATTGAATATGAGGAATATACAAACCAGCTCAACCTCTTCTACAAGCGACATCACCTGCAACTTAGAAATCCTTGCATAAACAGATGGTCAAAGCATAGGTGCTGCTGGAAAAGGTAACTGGAAAGCATGCAATTAAACTTAAAATACATGAAACTCCAATATATTTGAAACAAGAAAACAGTAAGAGAATAAATCAAACTAGAATAAAATCTTACCCTAACAGGAGGGATATCTCTCCTTCAAGGCCAACAATTAACCAACAAAAGCAAAGATAAATAACACAGATTATACCTCATAAGTATTTGACAATCACCATCCACACATGAAGAGAATTACACCATAGATCTTGTCTGCAAAGCATATTTATTCCAGAATAATAAACAATAAAAAAATACAATAGCAACAACACTTCAATCCCAGTTCTAAGTAGCTTAGAAGAGGTGATATGAGATTTATTTATACAAAAAAGGAGATCTAGCCCAGGGGGGTGCAAATCCCAAGGAGATGGACCACTGCAACTAAAGGAGAGTCCATCAATTCTGATCTAAATCTGAACTAATCTTTCAATGAGCCTACTTATTAATCAGGGGCCTGATTGAGCTGACGCAACAACCCACAGACTGACACATCAATCCACAGAGCTTCCAGGATTTCACTAGATCTTGGTTTTCTTAGATCTTTGATTTCTATCTTCTTTAACAAAAAACTATTTCCCTACCTTAGGTATTTTTCATCTAATGAGAAATGTGCATTGTCATGTAGCTAGGATTTGCATTCTTTTTACATTTCCTATCTACACATCATGCATCCACTTAACTACTCAAGATAAAATTAACACTAGATTAGGTTTAAAATCATTTAGTAACTATGTCTAAGTTAGTGACTTGTTCTAGTGTCATTAAACATGGACGTTGTCATTTATTTCATGCACTGCATCCTGAGGACTGTATGGTTCTTCCATGTACCATCAGTATATCCAATGGCCTTTCACGTACCCTTGAGGTATCTAGAAAGGTATTTCATGTACTTGATTTTATATTGGAAGGCCCCTTTCATATGGTTGTGCATTAGATAACACCACTACGGAGTTGAGCTCCTCCATAACTAGTGTAGATTGGGAGACCCTCTTAGGATTCCTATGACCAACTGAGTTAACCTTTTGGATGTCTTTTTATCAGAATAGTTATGAAGCCTTGATAATCCTGTAAGAGTCCTGGATTTTGATCCACTCCTATTCACACAGTTTGCTTGTTTCTTTTAGACTTGAGTAGTGTTTTATTTTTTGTGGTACTTAAGATATTCTTAGAGTGTTCAGATATGGGAGACTTTCCTAGAACCACCAGTCAAGAGAACCCTTTTCAAGGTATGTCTTTTGTTTCTCTCCCTTGTGGAGTTGTTGGTCCTCCTTTCATGGCAACTTTGAGCCTTCTCGAATTGACTATAGGATTACCTGTATAGTTATTCTCCAATCCTGTCATACTAAAAGCATCCTTTGTGTTGAATCTTTGTCCTTTACCACATGAGCATCAACCTCATGTTAATCCTTCTCCTTCTTCATTGAATGTTGAATCGACTTCCCTTTGTTCCTCTTCACCTCTTGAAAACTCTAATGTTAATAAACGAGCGGGTAAGAAGAAGATGAAAAGGAAGGATAAGAAGAAGAAGAACACTAAGCAGAAGGTCATAGCTCCAACCTCTGATCATCATGTTGGAATCCCACCAGCCATTCATAATCATGTTGGGAGTATTGATGTACCTGTTTCTGGCTCTAGTAAAGATAAGTTACCTTGTATACTTTGCAAGGGTGATCACCTTCTCAAAGACTGTCGTAGTATTTCCCTTGTGTCAGAAATGTGTTCTAAACATCCTATGTCCTCATTCTATGATTATCATGCTGATGATGCTCTGTTAGCCAATGAATCTTTGGTTAAGAGTCTAAAAGGAAAGTCAGGTATCCTTGCTTTCTATGTAAGGATATGCACCGTACTTACATTTGTCCTCGTATGGATGAATCTTCTAATTTGTCTCTTAACATCCCATTGGTCGATCCCACTCTTCTGTTGAGGAGTGAAGTGAAAGTGGCTTATCCAGTTCTAACCTCGGTCGATCCCACTCTTCCCTTGAAGAGTGAAGTTGAAGCAGTCGATCTAGGTCCATCCTTGGTTGATCCCACTCTTCCTTTGGAGAGTAAAGTTAAAGTGGTCGAGTCAATGTTATCTCCACCCGATCCCACTCTTTCGATAGAGAGTGTTGATACTAAAGTAGTCTGTTCGATATAGTATTCATCTTGTCCCTCTCTTCTAATCGAGAGTGAAAATAATCTTGCTGAAGTTTTCATAGTTAGTTCTAATTGTTCTGTGCAAGAGGAAATTGTGTCTCTTTCGACAGAACCCTCTCCAAGTAGTGAGGTTATTTCCTTTGACTAGATTAACCTAATAGAATCTTGTCTTCATTCTAGTGTTCGTTTCCAGATAGTATTGCGAGTTACATCTAAGAGCATACTTCACACTATTGTTGACGAAGGGGCTTCTGTTAGTATTCTATCCTCTACTGCTTGGAAATCCATAGGTTCTCCTCCGTTTGTGCCAGCCATCGATCAGATACTAGATTTTAATCGAAGACCTGCAGTGCCTTTAGGGATCCTTCCTCAGTTTCCCATTACTTTAGAAGGAAAAAATATATGTATCGATGTTATGGCAGTCCAAGTTCCCTTAGATTTCTATCTGATCCTTGGGTGTGATTATGTTTATGCCATGAAAGCTGTAGTGTCCACACTTTTTTGATGGATGTATTTTCCCCATGATGGGAATATTGTGACCACTAATCAGCTTTCCTTTGTTAAACCCAATTATCGTATGAATCCTAGTCATCAGACTTCCTTGAATGTCTCGCATGTTCTTATGGTCCCTTCCCCTTATAGTTAGCTTCTTCCCATCATAGGTAAAATGGGGGGTATGGATCCAGCCTCTGTATATCATACCGGAGTTAAGTCGCTAGATTCTTATGTAAGGGGGAAACCCACCAACCTCTGGACATATGTTGGCTTAGAACTGTTGGTGAGCATATTTCCCATTCTGTGTCAAGCTCGTTAAAAAATGAAATAGAAGTTGTGAGCATAGTTGCCATTCTATGTCAAGCTCGTTAAAAAATGAAATAGATGCTTGTGATCATAGTTCTCATTCTATGTCAAGCTCGTTAAAAAATGAAATAGATGTTGTGAGCATAGTTGTTATTCTATGTCAAGCTCGTTAAAAAATGAAACAGACATTGTGAGCATAGTTCTCATTCTGTGTTAAGCTCATTAAAAAATTAAATACATGCATGTGAGAATAGTTCTCATTCTGTGTCAAGCTCATTGAAAAATGAAAAGAATGCGGTAAGAATAGTTCCCATTCTGTGTCAAGCTCATTAAAAAATGAAACGAATGTCCTCAACCATAGTTGTTTTTCTGTTTCAAGCTTGTGTAAAATTGAAACAAGTCCCCACAAGCATAGTTAGTTTCTGTTACAAACTTGTGTAAAAATGAAACAAGTTTCCTTGAGTAGTGTTTATTCTTGGTTTCAAGCTCGTTAAAAAATAAAACTGACCTTGAGCACAATTCCTTTTTCGTGTCAAGGTCATTAAAAAAATGAAACAGATTCTTCCATTATGTCAAGACTCAATATTTGAACCTTCATTGCATCTGCTTGTAAAGCAGACGAAATGAAGCTTAGGGGGCATGTATCCACCCTCTGCAAATTATATTGGCATTAAAGTTACTTGACAGTTATACTGGGGGCAAGTACCAACCATTGGACATCATGTTGGGAAATCACCCATCAATGGAAGCCATTTTGAGCATACTTTCTCAATTTCAAGCTCTTTAAACCATGAAATGGCATTTTGCGCATAGTTTTTTCTCGGTTCCAAGGTCGAAGCAGATACCCTGAGCACTCTTTCAACTGATCTTCAAGCTTGTTAAAAATAGTAAGATGGTGTTGAGCTTACTTTTCATTTTCCGTGCTTTGGTTAAAACCTAAAAATTGGTTTGGGCTTACTTTATCACTTTTTCATGCTCTGGATTCAAACATGAAAAAGGTTCCGAGTTCCTTTTATGCCTTTCTCATACTCGTTGAAAAATCATTGAAGAGGTATCGAGTATACTTTTACTACTTTTTCAGACTTGTTAAAATTGGATTTTGAAAAAAGAACTCGTTACGGATTTATATTTAAGCTCTTTTCAGCCTCCTTATAAACACAAAAAGATTGCCAAGCGAACTTGTTCGATCATGCTTGTAAAAGTATCAAAATGGTCGAGTAGTCGATGGTACATTATCTCTTTTTTGGACCGACTAGGCCTATTTATGAAAAAGGGCCTTTTGGAGTCTTCTTAGTCATTTGAGACTCTCTAAACATGAAATGAAAAATGAGTTTACTGTTGTCGGACTCATAAAATCGAACGATGAAGAAACTTTTTTGGGAACGAACCCCTCCTTTCTCAGGTTTGTAAAACATATGGGAATGGACTCATCACTTGATGAGCTGTATCGATCATTTTTTACCCTTTTCCATCTCATTAAAAAACAAAGAGGCAGTCATCAATCATGTTGGGGAAATTAAGGAAAGAGTTTGTATTTTCTATGGCAGTACATAGTCACTCTTGAACATGGCACTCATTTGCATATGCATTTCAACACTTGGATAATGTGTTTGTATTCATGTCTTGCTAATTCCTAGTGTCTTCTTACTCCTTTGATTTTTCCAAGAATAATCTCAGTGTCACATGCATTGGGGGATTGGTATCATTCTTGTGTCAATACTGCCAAGTCATTCCATGCACATGTTCAAGAGAAGTTTGGTCATCTGTTCACTATCTCCAGTCAGTTTACCTTCTATCATGTTAGTCATCCCTAGGTCAGTCTCATACATCACTTGACTGTTTGATTTGCTCAAAAAAATCTTTGATCATGTTTCATGTCGATGATGGGGGATTCATAATGGCCCTCCTTCAATGAGTCTATTACTGTCGACTTCAACTCCTTATCCAAGAATTAGACTTAGAAACCAAGTCAAGTACCTTGGGCCTGCATGCCTTAATGGCAGGTTACCTCGCTTCCAACATGAGTTTACATCATTGACTCTTGATTTAAAGATCTCATCGAGTGTTCAATTCCATGTCCTTTATTCACATTCGATGGTTTGTACTGTGATACCTTGGGGATCATTGACATCAATGATGATTTCCCTCGCACTTGTCAATAGTTTACATCAATGACTGGTAATCAAGTGTTTTCTACCATGTTCAACATCAAGACATTGTAATCAGATAGTTAGATTCATATCATTGCAGGTTCAGCTTGAAGACCCTGGGTTGTCATATATCTTCCCCACGTTACGATGGAGTTTTTTTTATTCATATTATACCGATCCACATTGTATTGGTCGTGGCTATGTTATCATATCATCATGGATATACGCTTGTGTCTAGTAGCCATGTTTGTGTTTAGTCAGTCTCTACTACCATGGATCTGCATTGTATTGGTCGACAACTATGTTATGAGTCATGTGAGATTTAATTCAGTTGTACTGTAGCAGCTTCCATCCAACATCCTTTCCTTATATTTATTTACTTTACAAATAATTCACCTATCCCATTCCTATAACTTCATGCTTTGGGGAGCATTCTATTACACCCAAATCTTGTCCTCTTGATATATGTGTCAACCCTCTTCCTAATCCCCAAATTTCACTCTGCTAAAGTTAATTGAGATTGAGGTTTTTCCTTCTTTTTCCCTCTTTAGGAAGGCCAGATCTTTCCCCTTTGTTCTAGGTGCAGCGATGGCACTCTTTCCATTCATTCTAGGTGCACCAATGTCGACGATATGTCTCCAACTAATAGGTGTGCCGACGGTGATCTTTCCCTTCATGCAAGGTGCGCGAGTGGCGTTTTGAGGGAAAAAATAGAGATTTGAGACCCTTCTAGAAGGTGGATGAGGTGGAGGTCTATCCCTATCATCTAGGTGAGGTGGAATTCAGTTCCTAACCTATTGTGAATGTCCCTTAGACTGCTCTTCGTAATCCTCAACCTAATCTATCCCTTTAGCCTTATAAATTAAACTCCCTCTCCCTTTGGAAGGAAGGAAGGACTATGGTACTATTATGTTGGTGGAATTTCTAGGTGATCCCTATCATCCTTTGGAGGCTTGGTTTGGATGGTTGGATCAAATATTGCAACGTTAAGGCTAGGTTTTGACATTCCTCCTTTATGTAATTCTATGTATCTCCTTCATTACATTAATACAAATCTATTTCCATAAATATTATTGTGTTAATAATGTTTATATCTTTCTTCCTTAACTATTAGCTTAGATCAATTAATTTTTGGATACACATGTACTATTTTCTTGTTTCCACTTTCTCTACAGGGTTTTGCAGCTAAAGATCTGAAGATTCTAGAGCTTGGATCAACAAAGAGAGAAGAGGATTTGCATATTGCAAGTAAGTGATCTATATGTTAAGTTGCATTTTTATTTGATCTAGGAAAGTAGATTTTATTATTTATTTGATTTGTTTTGGATCCACTTGGACAAGGGAGATCTGGCTTGATTCCGATTGAGTATATCTATCCAACAACACCCATTGGATTCGAGTGAAGGAAGAAGATATGTCAAACCTATCAAGGAGGAAGTCTTTGAGGATGGGACCATGCATATAATATTTTAGAATACTACGTCCATCCCATGAAAGATGAGGATTTGGGCTAGCAAAGTTCCAGCTCTACATCATTGAATTCTGATGATGCACTGGAAAAATAGTGTGGAAATTGAACCCAGGTGTTAGAAGAATTACACTCACAAAAAATGCCAATTACACATGCAAATTACACACAAAGGAGACTAAATATGGAGCAGAACACTAATCTATATTGAATAAGTGTACAATATCCAACCCTGTGAAGTCATAGGCTGCCACAATAAATAATTACATGAGATATTCGAATGCATTGGGATTCCATTAGAATTTGCTCAAAATCAGGCTTACTAAATCTAAGCAAATCCCCCATATGTGCATAAAGCAGTTTCCAAATCTGTCTAGGAGCTCACAAATTGGCAAAATCAATTAGGCAAGCTAATAGATGATGGAAGGAAAAATCATACATTCTTTTCTTAGGAGAAAAGAGTGGAGGATGATGAGGACAAAAAACAAGTTAACTTCACCTAGTCAAATTTTCCCAACTGCCTTAAAACTCAGCAAAAGCAGGCAATAAAGCAGAAAAAGCAGACATGCGCTAGGAAGGATAGGAATAAAGAAGAATTGATTCCAAGTGGTTTCCCAAGTGCTCCATGACTCAGTTTTAGAAATTTTGACCACTTTGGACATGTGGAGGGAAACTTGGATAAGGTGGAATATGGAAACTAGGAAAATAAGACAAAAATGGATTAATTAATGTCTAAGGTAGCTAACTATGGGTTGATTATTCTAACACCCCCCCATTAATCCTGAATTATGAGTAAAATGTTAGAAAATTATAGAGCCTAGGAACAATTCTTAGTCACCCTTTACATACTGCATGTCCATTTAACCAAGGAAAGAGGCAAAAACCCAGTGGGAAAAATCCTCCCTTAAACATGGACAGTAAAACAAAATTTGAAAATATTGTCATCACTCATGCTTCACAGCATGATAAGCAATTCCCAGCAGTGATTTGAGATTGTTGAGTCTATTCTCACAAAAAACTTTGGTGAAGATATCTGCTACTTGTTCTGAAGATGAACAGAAGAGTAGGTGAATGGTGCCATCATGCACAAGTTGTCTAATGTAGTGCATATGGATCTTAATGCGTTTGGTTCTCTGTGTCTGAATTGGATAATTGTAGATTTGAATGGTAATCTGATTATCACAATAGATAGTAGTTGAGTATTCTGATTCAAAGCCACACTCACCAAGTAACCCCTGCAACCATAAACATTGAGTTGATGCATTTACAACTCCTTTGTACTCTACTTTTGTAGATGAGAGTGCAATGGCACTCTGTTTCTTGATTGACCAGCTGATTGGTCCTTCAGCAAGCATGAACACATATCCTGATGTTGAATTTTGATCTATGTTGTCACCTTCCCAATCACTGTCAGTAAACCCAATCAAATCAAGATCAGATTTAGCTTTGTAGAAGATCCCATGAGTCCTTGTTCCTTGAACAAAGTTAAGGATCCTTTTGGCTGCTCTCCAATGGATCTCATGAGGCTGATACATGTATATTGAAGCCACACTTACTGCATAAGAAATATCAGGTCGATTATATGTAAGGTACAACAAACACCCAATCAATTGCCTATACAGTGTATTATTTACCATAACTGAAGAATCTGCTTCTTCAAGCTTAACTCCTGAAAGGAAGGGAGTATTTTTTGGATTGGAATCCTTCATGTTGAACTTGTTCAGAAAATCCAAATCATACTTGGACTGATGTACTTTTATTCCATGTTTGGTTTGTGCAATCTCAAGGCCCAAAAATTGGCTTAAAAGCCCCAAATCTGTCATTGAAAATGCATGGTTCATTGCATCCTTCAAGGAGGCAATTTCATCCTTTGAGCTTCCTGTAATGAGAAGGTCATCTACATACAAGAAAATAATCATCAAAGAACCATGAATTAGCTTCAAATAAACATTATTATCTGATTTTCATCGAACAAAATTCAATGATAGTAGAAAGCCATCAATCTTGGCATACCAAGCCCTGGGGGCTTGCCTAAGCCCATACAATGATTTCTTTAGCCTGCACACAAGAGATGGATTAGTAGCAAAGAATTGATGCTGATGCATGTAAATATATTCAGTAAGATCTCCATTCAGGAAAGCACACTTCACATCCATGTGATGTACCTCCCACTGCTTCGAAGCTGCAATGGCTAAGGCTAGCCTGATGGAGTCCATCATTGCCACTGATGAAAAGGTCTCATTGTAGTCTATGCCATGTACCTATAAGTATCCCTTGGCTACCAATATGTCCTTCTATTTAAAAGGTGAACCATCAGCATAAAACTTGGTTCTGTAAACCCACTTACATTGAACTAGCTTTCTCCCTGGGGGAAGATCAACCAGCTCCCAAGTGTTGTTCTTCTGGAGTGAGCTGAACTCTTATTTCATGGATGTTTTCCATATTGGATCATGTGATGCATATTAATATGTATATGGGTCTGATTCAGCCATCAGATAGCATTTCTCTGCAAACAAAGGGTCTTTCATACATAGAGCACTCTCAAACTGAGATCTAGTCCTCCTAGGATCATTACGATTTCCAACTAGTTCTCCAGCTGCATGAATGGTATTTGCTGCCCATTTTGGTCTTGTAGGACTGTTAGGATATGAAATTAAATCATAATTATCATACATATCAGAATAAGCAACCTCAACTATCTCTTCACTTACTTTCAATGGTTCTGGTGGTGAAGAGGATTCTCCAACTTCCATTGCTACTAAAGGCTCTTCTTGGAACTGAACACTCCTTTAAATGAAGGATTTGTTTGTGCTCAAATTGATAAGCTTGTACCCTTTTGAATATTCAAAGTACCCAACAAATAGACACTCTTGGCTTTGGGGCTGCAAATCCTTCCTCTTTTCGGTCGGAATTCTAGCCCAAGCCCTTGAGCCAAAAATCCTGAAATGTGTCACATCTGGCTTGTGCCCACTACATGATTTGAAAGGAGTCATACCATCAAGATGTTTATGAGGCACCCTATTCTGGATATAGGCTGCACATTTTATAGCTTCGGCCCAAAAATTTGGTGGCAAAGTCTTAGCCTCCATCATGCAGGTTGCCATCTCTTTCAGTGATCTGTTCTTCCTCTTAGCAACACCATTTTGCTGTGGTGTGTAAGGGATATAATGCTGCATCTAAATACCTTCATTTACACAATATTTAATGAACTTAGACTTGAAATAATCACAACCATTGTCATATCTGAGGACCTTGAGTTTCCTCCCAGACTGGTTTTCAACCAAAGCCTTAAAGACTTTGAAAAGGCCAAAAACTTCAGACTTGTGTTTCAGGAAGTAAACCCAGCCGTACCTGGAAAAGTCATCTATGAATGTCAATGCATATTTGGCCTGACCCATTGAGATATGAGGAAATGGGTTAGTAACATCACTGTGGATCAACTCAAGAGGTGCAGAGGTTCTCTCATGACTAGCTTTCTCAAATTTATGCTCTAGGTGTTTTCCTAAGATGCAACCTTGATAGACTCCTTTGGAAAACTTAATCTTTGGAAACCCTATGACCATTTATTTTTCACTAATATCAGAAAGATACTTATAGTTAAGATGGCCAAATATTTTATGCCAAAGCTTGCTTGCCTCATTAGCATGAATCAAAAGAGCAGAGGGGTTTGAGTAGGGTAGGAAGTGTGAGAACATGTATACCTTCGAAGTGTGATTTGCAACTCCTTTTGCAATGACTTTACCACTTGAGATCTCTGTGATCTCAACTTCATTAGGGGAGAATATGACCTTCTTTGGAGACCCTGTGTGGGTCATCTAATACACTGATAAGAGGTTAGAGGAAAGACCTGGAACATACAATACATTGCTGAAATTACCATGGTCAAGATCAATTCTCCCTTTTCCCAAACTTTCAGTGAGAGAGTCATCTCCCAATACTATTGGTGGACGTTTCGACATGTCAAGTGAGGTGAATTCCTCCTTGGTTGAAACCATATGTCTTGAAGCTCCATAATCAATGATGAAACTAGGTGAGCTTGATGTGCCAGCAACCAATGCATGAACTCTCTCTCTGTCTTGTGAATTTGATCCTCCTTCCTTCTTCTTTGCGCTATTAGGAAGGGAGATTCCATTCTTCTCCAGGAGTTGGTTCAGCATGTCAATTTTCTTCTTCATGTAGGATATTTCAGGATGATTTCCCTTACTGTAGTATGCGCACTTGCTCATTTCTCCTTTGTTCTTCTTCTTCTAGAAGTTCTTCTTGGAACCTTGGGGCTCTTCTGGAGACTTGTTCTTGTCTCTCTTTTGCTCAGGTGGCTTCTTAGCTTTCTTTTTTTCCTTTTGAATCCACCCTTGAATATACAACAACTAGAGCTTGGTATTTGGAAGGTTTAATGGTGCCCATCATCACCAATTTATCTCATTCTTGTGTGAGAGATTCCATGAAATCTGCAAGGCTAGGAATTTTCCAGGCTCAAGCTGTCAACTTTGTGGCATGGAAGGTCAAGAAAAACACTGAATAGTCAGGTCCAAGCTTTGAGAGTATGAAAAAAACCAGTTGCTCCTCCTTATTTTCGATTCCACACTATTTTAGCTACAAAACAAGGGCTTTGAACTTGGAAAAGTAGAGTTGCAGGGATTTGAAGCTGTTGGGACTCAGGGACATCAATTCATTTTCAATTTGATGCTCCCTCATCTCATATTTCTTACCAAAAATCTCAACAAGCTTCTCCCATACTTCATTTGGTGATGTTAATCCATCAATATGGAAAAGGAGGTCTCTGGATATGCTCAGATACAGGAGACCATAGGCCTCATCCCTCCTGTTGTTCCATTTAATTTTGTCTACAGCTACATTGGGATTTGCTTTTATTTCCATAGTAACTCTGTAGAGGCCTTTCACTCTCAACAGTATCTCCATCTCTGCTTTCCATTCAAATAATTTAAATGGAGTCAAGATGATCTTTTGAGATTGATCCATAGCTCAGGAATTGTCCCTTTAGTCAGCAGAATGCTCCCAGTCAATGATGTAAAACCTGCAATAACAAATTGGAAGGAGATAAATTGATCTACAAAGGCTCTAATACCATGTGGAAATTGAACTCAGGTGTTAGAACAATTACACTCACAAAAAATGCCAATTACACATCCAAATTACACACAAAGGAAACTGAATATGGAGCAGAACACTAATCTGTATTGAATAAGTGTACAATAGCCAACCCTATGAAGTCATAGGCTGCCACAATAAATAAATACGTGAGATATTTGAATGCATTGGGATGCCATTCGAATTTGGTCAAAAGCAGGCTTACTAAATCTAAGCAAATCCCCCATAGGTGCATAAAGTAGTTTCCAAATCTGTCTAGGAGCTCATGAATTGGAAAAATAAATTAGGGAAGATAATAGATGATGGAAGGACAAATCATACATGCTTTTCTTAGGAAAAAAGAGTGGAGGATCATGAGGAAAAAAAACAAGTTAACTTCACCTAGTCAAACTTTCCCAATTGCCTTAAAACTCAGCAAAAACAGGCAATAAAGCATAAAAAGCAAACATGTGCTAGGAAGGCCATGAATAAAGAAGAATTGATTCCAAGTGGTTTCCCAAGCGCTCCATGACTCAGTTTTAGCAATTTTGACCACTTTGGACATGTGGAGGACAACTTTCGTAAGGTGGAGTATGGAAACTAGGCAAATAAGACAAAAATGGATTAATTAATGTCTAAGGTAGCTAACTATGGGTTGATTATTCTAAAAACTAGGAGAATTGACTACATGAAGTATCCATCTAAAAGTGTCGATGAGTCACTTAATCACTGTATTGGTTCACAAAAGAGATTGTTGAGGTACCAACATACAAAGGATTACCCAACATGGATGAGTTCATCACTATATTGGATGAGAAGTTATCGACACCTTAGCGGTTTTTGGCATTAGAAGAAGCGTTGAAGGCCACTCCAGTATGCTGGTGGGTGGCACATAATAAATCGATTGACGGATGGTTGTTGTGTCATAGGTTGATGGAATTTCTCTTTGGAAATATAGATTGATATCAAGTCATGGAGTATGATGCACAGAATAATCCCAACGATCATCTTGTTGCATGTCATATTGCATGGGTATCATGACCAAAGCATGAGTGGGTACATTCTTTTGTACATACACTGGATGAAATGCCATGAAAGTGGTATGCATAAGAAAAGCTCCAAAGGGAGATCACTGTTATAGCTCAAAATGACAAATATGTTCCTGTGACCACTTTCCCATGATTCCGTCGCATGTCGACACTTCATCAAAGTCACTGAAAGTTACTGAAAAAACACCTAACTTCGATGACCCATATATGGAGTTATGTAAATCTGTTTGAGAGGGGACTTGAAATTTTTCATTGTCATGCTAGAGGAATTGGGACTCCCTTTTCCCACACCTTTTCCCTAGAAGCTATCTCCTTGTGTTGCAAAGCTTGGAGGCTGAGTTCCTTGGAGAAGAGAAGCAACAGAACTAGATCAAGGTTTCATGAGGTGCCCAACTTGAAAAGAGGGTATGTTTGTACTTGTTTTCAATATTAATAAAGATGTGATGTCCTTCTTCTTCCCAAATCAATGTTTCTTATGATTGAATCTTTTTTTATGATCATATGATGATGTTAGTCAGATCATTATTTCATGTTTATTTGATTATCATTTTTTTATATGTGGTCATAATGGTTGGAGGAAGGTATAATCCGTTTTGCAGGTCTCTTGGAGCAAGAGGAGCAAGGAGGGGATTGAAGGGCTGTTTGGATCAACCTTCATTTGGCTAAGGTATGAACCATTCTGATAACTGATATTGCTTGTATTTACTTGCAGAACCATTTGCATCTCTCTTTCAACCGAAGTACGTTGATGGCCTCTTAAACCCTAGCCATAGGATACTTTCCTTTACAACAATCACAACATGGGAATAATTTACAGTTGGTTTCAGTTGCACTTTCATCTTTGCATATACTCACTCGATGATTCATAGCACACTTCAACACATCTGAGATGTTGTATTTGAAGTAGTCCAAGTCGCATTTCTGGTAGAATTGTACGAGATAACAGTAGTGCAGTAGATGATGGAGCGTTACAATGTAATAGGCAGACTTGAAGATGGGGATGATCCAAGAAATATCAATATCCTAGAATCGAAAGGAATCCAATATATCGCAGGACCATAGATACCAAAAAACAAAGTTCACCAACTGTTGAAGGTTCGAAAGGTCAACATTGGGACAGAGGACAAACTGAAGTTCTCCAATATTGGAGATTATTGGGATGAAGAGAATATGGCGAAGATCGTCGATTTGTTTCATGAGTTCCATGAATTTTGTGTGACCAAATTCTCTGAAATTAAAGAGATTCTAGGAGACTTGGAAGAAATAAAAATCACACTCAAGTCAGATGTGAAGCCAGCGAAGCAGGGTTCGTATTGATTAAATCCATGATACAAGGAGCGAGTGGAGGATGAAATTGATAGAATGTGGGATGCAATAATCATTTCACCAGTCAAATATTCTGAATGGATCATCCCAATGGTCATTCAAGATAAGATTATAAGTGAAGTCTAGATCTATTTCGATCTATGGAAGTTAAATGATGCATGTCTCCATGATCCATTCCCTGCTCCATTTATTGTCGGGGTTTTGGAAGGTCTTGGTGGTCAAGAAATATATTCATTCATGGATGGGTTCTCATGATATCACCATATCAAGGTTACAAAAGAGTATTGACATAAGACAAATTTTGTGATGGAATGGGGATGCTTTTAGTACATGGTGATGCCATTCGGTCTCAAGAACGCACCTGTGATATTCTCAAGAATCATAGTCGCTGCATTTAAATAATTCATCCCAAACTTTTTGGTGGTATACATGGATTATTGGACTATCTATAAACTGGTGAAATACCACATTGAAAACCTGCGACTAATGTTGGAAAGATGCTGACAAAACCAAATCGCACTAAATTTGTGGAAGTGTATATTTTGTGCAACGTTTGGAATTTTGTTGGGGCACATCATTTGTAAGGAAGGGTTGTTGGTAGATATAGCTAAGACTGCACTAATTTTTAATCTTCCGCCACAAACGAATGTGAAACAACTTAGAGTGACATTGGGACATATGGGATATTATCGAAAGTTCGTAGGAGGATATGCAACGATTAGAGCTACGATGGAGAACTAGTTGTTGAATAAAGATGCACAATTTGAATGGAGTCATGAGTGCCAAGGAAGTCTCGACACTCTAAAAAATAAGATGGTCACAACACTATTATTGGTATTTCCAAACAGGATGAAGGATTTTCACGTCCATGTCGATGTGTCATCAATCACGTAAGGAGTGGATTTGGTGCAACTAGGTGAAGTAGATATTGACCATCTGATTGATTTTGCAAGACAAAAGTTTTCATTTTCATAACGGAATTACACCAGGATGAAATGTGAAGGCTTGGTTATGGTATACACACTTCAAAAATTCCTTGATTATCTTTTAGGAAGACATTTTAATATGTTCACTAATCATTCTACATTGAAATACTTGGTCAACAAGAATGTGTTAGGGAGGGAATATATGCCATTGGATTCTACTCTTCTAAGAGTTTGATCTCGAAATCATCGTCAAGACGGGTTGCTTGAATGCCTGACCTGATCCTTTATCATGGATTGAGACAGGAAAAGAACAAACCAACATCGAGGATGGGTTACTTGATGAACATTTATTCAAAATTGGAATGGTTAATGACCATTATGAATAGATTATTCATATTATGTCAACAGGAAAAGACCTGGATGATTGTACCATGAGTCAGAAGAAGCAATTAGTTGTTCAAGCTACAATTTTTTAGCGAATTGTTGGACAACTCTATAAGATGGGGCTAGATGAGATTCTACGTCGATATATTATACCACATGAATAGGGGAGGATATTGGTCGATGTTAAAAAATAGGACCGTAGAGAAATAACAATTATACAGTTAAATCATGAAAGAAGATGCAAAACACATTAAACACATTACAAAGAGACATAGATATAATGTGGTTCACCCAAACGATGGGCTACATCCACACAGATTTTGCTAGTCCTTTTATTACCATCTATAAAGATGAAGTGATACAACCTACAACAATACCACTACACTTTCTCTTCATGCTCTCATAGTCTCTCTCACACAACCATAGAGATTGTTTACAATGCTACAATAAAATACAATACCATACACGGCCGCATTACAATGCTTTTATTTTATAGGGGAAATACCATGGGAAAATACTATGGTTAACCCAATACCATGGGTCTGCAAAACTATTGGCCAACAAACATCCCAAAAAAAATTATCCGAGGCTTCAACCCCAAACCCCCATTTCTTAGGGGTGTTTACCCCAAATGAGTGTATAGTAAACCTAGGGTAGAAACACAAATGATTAATAAATCTAGATCTAGAAGATTAGGCTCCACAACCAACAGTAGAAGCACATAACAAAGTGGAAAGAGGGAAATATGGAGGTCAAGCAACTACTAAAAAGATACTTCAAGCTAGTATATGGTGGTGAAATGTGCATAGTGATGTTGTGGATTATTTCGAAAGCTATGATGTGTGTCAACAGATGAGGAATCCATCACTTCATGATGAGATTATGTTAACACCTAGGGTAAACCTACATCCATTTGATAAATGAGAAGTCTACTTTGTGGGACCCATCAACCCACCAAGAAAAAGGACAGGTGCGCAATACATCACCATGACAACATTTTATCTCACTAGATTGGAGGAAGTAGCACCAGTGATAGATTGCACCACTGCAACAAAAACGAGGTTCTTGTTCGACAATCTCATCACTCCATTTGGTTATCTGAAGATATTGATGAGTGATAAGGCAAGTCACTTCATCAATCACAGTATCACCGTGTTGATTCCTGGAAAAATCCCAAGTACCAACAGTAGGGATTCTCCCCAATAACCATTCCCAATTAGATCCTTTACTATTTGTAGTGCGGAATCCATCCAGTTAGCGACCCAACTACCATAGAGTTAAAAGAATGTTTCAAATTTGTTTTAAGGAATTTTATATTTTATGATGAAATGCAACTGCCTATACTAAATGCAAGTGACCAGTGTGTTAGCACCGGAATTGAGCCCAAAGGTTGCGGAAAGCTCGCTCCCATGTAACAGCAAAACCACTTTCAAAGAGAGAACTGGCCTTCTACTCTTCCCAGAGGGATCTCTCACCAAATTTTAACAATGCTAGATATATATACAAGTGAAACTATAAATTGTTTGTAAAATTGGTTAAAACAAAACACAGAACCATTGGGCGATGGAGTCAAGATATACGACAGAAATAAACAGAACTTATGTAAGTGATTTCAATGCAGGGGCAAGGTAGCCACTCGATCATAGTTGATTTATAATTGTCTGGTGGAAAAGAGGAACATGAACAGACCTTCAACAGAGAGCATTGAAAAATTAATTCTGTATTAACTTTAGAAGAAAACTTTGGTGAATATCTAAAACAACAAACGGATCATAGAAAGTATGAATTCCGAACTGTTATACACTAAGTTTCAAATATGAGAGAAAACAAAATGGGAAAGATAAACTGGAATAACATTCACATAAGAAAAGAAGCAACAGACTGTAAGTGCGAACAACACATGAATCCCTATATGAAAACTCCCACCTCGGCTCTACAATTATATTAAAATTCTCTTGAGAAACATATACAGCAAAAATTACATTCATTTCAATCCTTCCTCCTTCTTCAGGAGGTATATTTATAGCATTGGAATTTCCCTAGATCGACATCCGGGAATCAAAATTTGTTACAACAGAAGGACAGCCTCTAACCAACTCTTAGGTGGCACATCGGCTACGGTTTGCATAAAACAACTTGAAAATCAAATGTGGAATGCAGGAGGGAATATGCACGAGAGTTATTTATAATTCCATCTGGCGGGTGCCAACTATACAAGGTCTTGAGAGAGGCGACAGTTGGGATGGGCATGCAACGTAGAGAAAACTTCATGTGTATTATCATTGCCATGCCTACTGATGCACTTTGAATTTGGTCGACCCATATTGCTAAATGACTTTCCATAAATCAGGACTGGGTAGGAGTGCAATGGCCATGTCGTACGCTTATGCTTTGAGTTCCATCGTTTCCGAGTATGAAGTCTTAGGGACCTTGACCATTAGAGGAAATTTCAACTCAAAATGGGCCTCCTAAAATGAACTAATAAAATAATAGTTAAAATAATAAAATAATAATTATTAATTTTGGAGGAAGAAAAGAAAAAAACTACTTTTTTGTTTGTATTTTTGACATATCTCCCCGTGTTTTTACTCAAATTTTGATGGGGAGAGCTCGTTGGATGTGGAATTAAATTCCACATCCAACGATTACCCACTCGGCATACTTTTGACAGACCCTGGTACCCCAAAAACAAGAAATACCTGAAAAAATGGAATGATGACATCATCATTCTGTTTTTTCAGGTATTTCTTGTTTTTGGTTAGCGGGGTTCGTCAAAAGTATGCCGAGTGGGTACTCGTTGGATGTGGAATTTAATTCCGCATCCAACGAGCTCTCTCGATCAAAATTTGAGTAAAAACACGGGGAGATATGTAAAAAATACAAACAAAAAAAGTAGTTTTTTTTTATGATACCTATCCCCAAATTTATATTAAAAAAATGTTTAATACCTATACGATATTTCAAATTTAAATCAATTTCATTGGCTAACACATGATCACATGGAATTTGAATAAAAGTTAAAAGGCCCATTTTGAGTTGAAATTTCCTGTAATGACATGCGGCTTTAAAATCAAACAGCAATTCAAAATCCACAGTCAATTTATCAAAAACGACCTTCCCTGACAAAGATTGTTGCATATCTCCAAATTTGTTGTTGTCTAATTAGCAATGCACCACGCACTCCCAATACTCCTTCGAGGACAATAAAGGGCCTTTTTCTTCCCAGAAAAAAGGGAGTTCTTTGCGTACCAGTGGTCTAAATATCTTAATGATCTATAGGAATTTGTGCTTGATAACTTTTATTTTGGCCTATATAGTCTCCAACATCTTGTGCTTAGCAACTACCTTTCTAGATCCAGAGACAACAACAACCCTATTTTGGATACCGTATTGGTTGGCGGAATCATCTGAAAAAGAGCTTAGGAAATTAATGTCATTCTCCATTGTCACCAAGGACCTTCTCTATCCTTCTCCTAATACTACCTGGACCTTTTTTATGGATTCTGTCATTGTGTTTTCTTGGTCTTCAACGAAATCTAGATAAGGCAGGAACTTGTCGGTTTCTTTAATGATCTGATCCTAGATCAAATGCCTAGTGCCTTGCAAATCAAGCTTACCAACCACCTATTGGCTCAACTTGGCGTTTTGTTGAATCAACTCTTGGTACTTCTCTTCTACTTTTTCTCTTCCTTGTTTCTCTTTGACCCTTTATTTTTCCAGTTCCTCGATCTGCTATTTTAATTTAACGAGCTATGTATCTTTTAGGCCGATTTGGGACATTTCTCTAGAGAGGGAATCAGTATCTTTCTCTCAAGCCACACCTATGGATTGAATTGTATTCGTTGCACTTCTTCGTTGAAGTTCCTTTTCCTTCATTGCTAATATGGATTTTAACTTTGCATTGCTTTTCTTCAAAAGCTGGATTTCTGCTTCCCATTGTCTTTCCTTTTCTTTGAGCTTTAGTAGCTTGGCTTTGCAGTCGGTAATCTCAGTGTTCAATTTCTCTTTTTCTCTTTCAAATTCAGCCAATTATTCCACTTGATCAAGATGGGTGGCAAGGATTTTTAACTTCTTCTTTAGGGTCTTGATCTCCTTCTCTTTATCATCAAGCAATTTTTGAGCCAAACTCCTTTTATGTGCTAGTCCTTCCATTTGCATTGCTTCATTCTGTAGACTGTTGATTTGGATTTTGAGTTCTTTGTTCTCCACTCTCACTTTCCATAAAAGGTTTAATTTTTTTTCTTTACTTTCCTCCAGCTTGGACACCTGTATGATATCCTTGAGCAATATGGTATTCAATATATCTCCAGTCTCTTTATTGAGGTGAATTATGTCAGGAGTGGGAACCTTTGAGAGGTTCACACTAACCTCTGACACCTTGTTCCCCATTTCCAAGGCTAGGCTCAGGGTGTCAGTAGCATGATCTCTTTATGATTTTCAGTGCCACTTTACGGTAAGGAAACCATGATGCCTCACTATATAGTTCTGTTGTCTCATGGAAATTCTTGTTAGCTCTCTCTCAATAGGACCCTAGCCATTCCTCTTTGGATGCACGATTGCTTGGAGTTTGCTCGTCAAATATAGACTCTTGTACCTACAATCCGGTTGTCTTGGGATTTTCGTGTTGCTATTCGTCCACTGAATTCTTCTTCATCACATGTCCTTTTGACTGGCCACCTTTAACCAGCACCAATTTCTCTCCCTGTTCTATTTTCTGCTTCTTGGGCATGCTGGCTGTGTCCATTTCTTCAATGTCCATGGGCTTTGGAGCCCCTCTTTTCATTGAACTCTCTGAATAGCTGACTAGTGATGAGAATTACCTGGCTATTGCAACTACTTGAGCCAATTATCTTTGGGGAGAATTTTCCCCCAGTATCTATGAGCCAATGTCCTACTCTATGCTGGTTTCCATCGAGACTAGATTAAGGAAATCGTCCCAGTTTGATGCTTCTCTAACTCCAGAAAATTCAGTATGTTCAAAAGGGCTGCATTTGTGATCTTTTTTCCTTTTGGAAATTATCTAGTGAGGGTCATAATTTACCGCTTGTACCAGGGAAAACTCCATGCCTCTAAGCAAATTGGTAACAAGGGGCAAAGAGGCCCTGTTTTTGACTATGTATGGTCCTACTTCCCATGGGAAAACAAAATTTGAACTTTTCTTAAAGTTCAAGAAGTGCTCTTCTTCAACAATGAGTTTTTGCTGGATCAATTCCAGGGAGAAAACCCTAGCAGTTAGGAAAGCAAGTAGAATGAGGGTGGATGCACGAAGCCATACAACCTTATGGTTGTTCCAAATTCTGTTAGGAACTAGTCCCCTATCTTCTTGCTATTTGGGAGCTATAGCATTTTCCTCATCTCTGGAAATGCCCTAGGCAACCTTTCTTGGAAGAAGATTTCGTATATATCGGCCATCAATTGATTCATGAATTTACAGTAATCAGTGGCCATCTTAGCAGTGATTTCCAGCTCTGGTACTTGTAGGTCTTCCTCATCATAAGCTATAAAAATTCTCAACAAAAAGGACTGGAATCTGAACATTCTAGTGACGTGGAAATTTTCTAACTAAGAATGGATGTTCTTGGCCAAGAACTCATCAAACTTAAGGCAGCACGATTGACCAGATTGTCTAGGTAATTCAATTTCAACCAGACAAGTACTTAGGACAAACAAAACACTCAATAATGACTCAGTGACATAAGCATCGGTATCTAGACCTCGGAAATGACTAGCCAGGGATATACACCACCGAGTTTCTTCATTGAATTGGTTGAGGTCAACAGGGTAAGACAGGTCGATGGGTTCACTATCGGGTTTAAAACAGGCCTTCAAGAAGGCTTCGCTACTTTTGACTGTAGACTCCCTAAAACAATGTATAATACTCTCTTCCTGGTAGTCTTGGGATATATGGAAAAATTCGTTGGGGATATCTAGGGTCTTGCGGATGACGAAAGCTTGGACTGAGCAAAGTATTTTATACTTTGATTTATTCATGATGACACCTTTAGCAGCAAAGAAATTTTTTGCACACCATTCGACAAATTTAGAGAAATGGGGGGTTTGGCCAATAGAGAAGAAATGAAAGAAAGATTTAAAAACATTGCAGGTATCTCCACCTCGGTTCTTAAGATATTCCAATTTGTCCCTGGATATTTCAATGGCCTCTCCTACCAGGATGGTATAAAAAATATCAGCATTCTTGTCCACCAGACTTTGTTCTGCCCTTCGACCTGTGGTCTCAGGTTCGACATCATCTCTCACCCCTACCACTTTTATTTTGTCCATATGCAAATAGCATTGAGAGGGTATCAGGGGCCTACCTTGTTCTGTAGCACAATCTCCTAGTTTTTTTGTGCTGGTGCTTTGGATGTGGTTGTATATTCGACGGCTTCGAGGTTTCAGAAAAGACAAATCATTTGCAACTTCGTGTGGAACTCTGTATAGCTTTTCACACAGCATAACCTTTGTGCGCTTGCCAGGTGTTTTGTACTGTAGATATTACTCTTAGTGATCTGACCCATATGTATGTGAGGTTCTTTATCCTATTCCTTCCTCTACCTCGTGCTCATGCAGCTCAACCATCGATGGAGACCAATTTTCTTCACAACCGTTGATCTGGGCAGACCCCCACCATTCTTCATGAAGCAAGGTTTTGTTTCCCTCCGTGCTACTCTAGCTTATGAAATGAACTATAAACGCCAATCTCCCTTCGTTCTCATATGTAACGTCGATCAAAACAACTCGTACCACTTTTCGCAATCCAGAATTGCTGCTTCGTCCTTGCTAATTTGGGATGCAAAATCGCTTTCAACCACAGATCTTCTTGGGTCTTATTCTCGACCATTAGATGCATCCATATTTTAAACTATTTCGCAATCTAAAAAGGTGGTGTTATGGAGAGAAATTCCTATGGCTTGGGGTACCACAACAAATAGCTTGACTCTAGAAAACAATCCTTTCCTATATGAAATAGAAACCAAATATATAACACTAAAGGATCTCGATTCATACTGTATTCCAGACGGTTGATGTAGATCCCCGTTGAGCTTTCCAACTCCAGCTTGAATTGATAAATTGCTTCCTCAACATTCAATAAACAAGACAAGCACACTATATATAATCATGTTAGACCTACTCTAGCATATATAATCAATAACATATAAGCATTTGAAATCATGCATGGAAAAAATATTCATTCAAATACAAATTATTGGACAGGAAAAGATATTTCTATTAATATAAAACAAATATTATAGTAGAGACAACCTCTATCGGCAAGTCTACGAATCGGAGAAACTGAGTCCCCCACTTGGGCCTCCACCACTTCAATCCTCCATCTCTCAATAGAAAGCTCACAAGAAAAAGGCAAGCTTTGGAAGCACACAAAAGTGCTCCAAGGGACAAAGGGATGCAGACTCAAGTATAAGCTCTGGAAATAATGGAATATAGTTTTCTTGCTCTCAATTCCTCATGCCTTCAATGTATCCAAAGGGTTCCTTATATAGCTCTTCAATGGAGTAATGAAAAGTCAAATCCGAGCGATCTCAAGGCATATGGAAGGCTAGGAGACAAGTGAGTCAGATCGACATCAAGGAAAACTCCAAAAGAATTTGGCCTTTTGCACACATCCCGATGTATACGGTTTTAGGGGTCAAACCCGCGTATATACGCGAGAAAGGGTTTAAAAGTTGTGTATGGAAATTTTTGCATGTTTTTAGGGATGATCTTGGAAACATCAAAAGTACAAAAATGGTCCATGGGGTCTAAAGAGTTTGCAAAGGGATAGGGAAGGCCATAAAAATGTGATTCACCATGTGTGGTAAAATAAGCTATGATAGATGCCCTGTAATGTGTGAGGTCAAAGGGTTCATACGATGGCCGAAATACATTATCAGTCTATCCCAGAACTGAAGTGATGAAAAACCCAGTGGAAGAACCAGCCATCCAATTAGTACAATACAATGATAATTCTCTGCATATAACTGCAAATAGATACAACAGTCCCATATACATAAGAGTACAATGGCCATGAATAGGCATGATACAATATGACATGTGTGGTCATTGCCACGTACAATATAAATAGATCATAATCTCCATGTTATAGTTGATTTAACCACTCTAGGTGAATCACACTTTGTATGGCCTTCCCCTGTCCTGCTGCAGACTCCTTAGACCCATGGACCATTTTTTGTCCTTTGATGTTTCCTTGACCATCCCTAAAAACATGAGAAAAATGATACATGTGAATTTTAAACCTATAAGCACGTATATACGTGGGTTTGACCACTAAAACCACGTACATCGGGATGTGTACAAAATCCAAATCCTTTTGGAGTTTTCCTTGACATGGATCCGACTCATTCAACTCCTGGCCTTCCATATGCCTTGAGATCGCTCGAATTCGACCTTTCATTACCCCTTTGAAAAGATATGTAAGGAACCCCTTGGTACATTGAATGCATAAGAGATAATTGAGAGCAAAGAAACTATAGTCCATTGTTGCCAGAACTTATGCTTGAGTCTGCATCCCTTTGTCCCTTGGAGCACTTTTGTGTTCTTCCCAAGATTGCCTTTTGCTCATGAGCTTGCTATCTAGAGATGGAGGATTGAAGTGGTGGAGGCCCAAGTGGGGGATTCAGCTTCTCCGGTTCGCAGACGTGCCGACAGAGGTTGTATATTGTAATCTCTAATTTATATTAATAGAAACATCTTTTCCTGTCCAATAATGTGTGTTTGAATGAATATTTTATCCATTGGATTATGTCAAATTCTTATACATTATTGACTATATATTCTAGAATAGATCTAAAACCATGATATATAGAATGCTTTTATTGTTTACTTGTTGTTGAGAAAGTAATCTATTAATTCAAGCTGAATTTGGAAAGCTCAACGGGGATCTACTTGAATCGTCTGGAATAAGGTATGAGGTCTGATCCTTTAGTGTTGGACACTTAATTTCTATTGCATATTGGAAAGGATTGATTTTTGGAGCCAAGCTATCTGTTGTTGTACCCCAAGCCATAGGAATTTCTCTCTGTAACACTCCATGATTAAGATATACAAAGGATCATGATCTCCATGAAGAATGAAGATAAATAATGGATCAAGATCTCCATAATGGCTGGAAATGTTTCACATATATTGGAATCAAGTCATGAGAGATAAAATCTCATGAACACTGGCACGATCAAGGAGGTAGCATATAGGAGATGCCACCAATCTGGAAGGCCTTCTACACAAATCGCTACGAGTACATGTCCTACTATGTGAATAGAGGTGTCGAAGTCGAACATAGTAGTCCATCATCTTATTATCGGTCATTGATGTATACCGTTAATAGATGTGAGATCACCCACCAATAATTAAAATGGGAATCAAGGTAATACAGTGAAAACTAACAAGTGTGAATAAATGTGTTGAGGTCAAACACTTGAGAGAATCCATCGATTAGGGGACATTGATGTATTCCCAAAAACTGTCGATGGCGAGAGAACCTGCCACTGATGACTGCAGGTCTCAAGGAACTCAAACATGACTCTAGATTCCTATCCCAGAATAAATGATCTAAAGTCGATGGGATGAAATATGCTGGAAGGAGGGCATTAAGGAATCCCCCATCATCCAACATGAGGTACTTAGCAAAGCTGTATAATGTGGAAGGACTCGATCATAAGGTACAAAAACCAGTAACTGTACCGGAAATGGACGACATGCAAAGTCAAGATAACTAAGGAATGGCTGACTGAATTTTCAACTTCCTTTGAACAAGAGCATAAATGTGAATGGTGACTGAATGTAGGTAGCATAGACTTGATATGCAAAACTGAGGCATCTCTGGGACACAGGAAGCATCAACAGAGACTCCATAGGGACTAGAATCTTAACCAGTTGAGGGAGATAAACTTAGATAAATGAGTACAACTCCTAAATTCGAACTATTAACCCAACCAATGGATGTGATATACAGTGCTATGTTCGAATGTGACACGACTCGAATGATGCCAAAGATAACATCTTTTCTTGTCCAGCTTTTTGGTTTTTCATTTTTTTTTTGGACTTTTTCAAATATTTGAAAAGCTTGAAAAAAAATAAAATCACTTTAAAGTTACAGACTAGGAGGAGATGAGTGTCAAATGGGAAAACAAACTAGTTCCAAGCAGCAGAACATACTTATGCTCAATGCAAGGACACTTGTGTAGGATAGTGACACTTGGGGGAAAGTCCCCTCCCCGTAAAAATAGGGAATCAAGCTGCAAAGGATATAAAAAAGGCTCTATGTGGCTAGACATGAGACAAGCTTAGGCTACATGGATGATACTCAAAGTCATGGAAGCTGGCAAAAGGCTCAATAAGGCAGGAAAAGCTCATGATAATGAAATTACAACTTGACATGAGGGAGTCCTGGGGAAACAAGCCAGCAAAATATCAAGAGGAGTATGACGCTCTTGCGAAATGTCATGGCGATACTATACAACAGACTCCCACATCCTAAAATACAAACTGTCGGCATGGGAACCAAATTCAAAGAAGGAGCTAACTAGGGTACCCATGTAAGGTCAAGATCTACCATTCTAATCATGCCACTTCTAAAACAACAAGAAGGTTCTGTGACAAGATATAATGGGTTGGTACCTAAGGTTATAATGAAACAGTCATAAGGTCATGCAAAATGAAAATGGAGGTGAAACCTAACCTATATGCAAGTTTAAACATCATACCTGAAATTGGCATGAACGGGTCAAAACAATGGTCGAAACGGTGCTCAAAATGATCTCCTACATCATATATTAGTCAAAAACGGTCCAAAAGGGTTAGAAATGGTCCAAAAATATAGAAAAGGGGGTAAAAATTTGAAAAAGTTCTAGAAATAGTAAAAAATTCAAAACATTATATAACATTTGAAATTTTTACCCAATTGAGCTCAGAACTTCAAACGTGAATTCCGGGAGATCCAGCCGGCGGAATCCAACATCGTTTTTTCCAGGTAACCTCCCATGCCTTTCTCTTTCTTTTACAGATAAATTTTTCAACTTTCCATGGTCTAATTTGATTTCTAGGCCATCCTAAAATATGCGCCCGGGCCCACATGGAAATCGAGGATTTTTCCGCGTATAGGGCTGGATATATGCTGAAAAATGCCCCAAAGTCGCGTACATACACGACTGTTTAGCAAACAGTCACGTATGCAGCCACGTTCAAGTTTTTTAAAGACATATAATGACCCAAACTTGAATTAAATGTGTAGGATGGTTCTAGAATGGAGGGAACGTGAGCACAGGGATGTAGAAGAAGCAGTACAGGGTGATCTAATGGCACAATAGGCTCTTCATGCATGAGGGCTCTACAAGTTTTGGTGTCTTGGTGGCTTAAGGGCCAAACCAAGGCTACTGCAGATGCTAGTAGACTACTAGGATCCCAACTCAGAGTCTTTCCAGATCGACGAGATGTCCCTCACCATAGAAGTAGAGGACATATACTTCATTACTGGATTGTCCCGATGGGGGAAAGTGGTGAACCTACGTTCTCACAGGACCGAAGGTGGACTCACCATAGATGAGTACATAGTAGTGTATTGTTATCTGGAAATGGAGAAGATCCGAATTCAGATCCCAACTAACTCCATACAGGTGCTAGGCCTAAAGGCCATACTACTGACACTGGGTAGGATAGTAGGGCTAGCCTCGCGGCCCTTGATATTCTATGCAGTGGAGTGCATGAGACCCGCGATTTATGATTGGAGTATTGAACTGTTAAGGAACATGAAACACCATCTCAGTGAGTGCAAGATGGGTAGAGTACAAAAAAATTGGTTTCAGCAGCATACTAAGCATGTTTTTCTTTGAGTGTGTTCTGGGATTGAGCCCTAGAGTTAACGTTCCTCTTCACGAGGTTCAATATCCGGGCCAACAACATTGGGTAGATGCAATGCACAGACTGGGTGGAGGTAGGGTGTCCAACCCCTATCCAACTGATTTATTTCCATGGTGGCAATGGCAGATAGTTGCCATCGATGACTACCCCTATGCAGGGATATATTTTCGGGGAGATCCTGACATGCCACTACCACTAGGATCGCCATACGGTGACATTGGTAATGAATCCCAACCCTCTTTTTAAGTTTTGTGAATTATTTAATTTTTTGTGTTTTTTGATACATGGAATCAAAAGACATGTTTTTGCATGACAACACATAGTGACATCCTGTCATATGTATGGATATGTAGGAACATGATGGCCTGAAGGCTTTCCTCAACATAGACGAAGGGGAAGAGGAGATGACATTATGGGTGTGGATGCGAAGCAGATGCTCCAAAGCATTCATACCAACTTCATGCGGCTGACACAAAGGGTACCCCATGGTGTAGGTCGAGGCCCTGCTTGAGGCCATGCAGCATTAGGTGGTGGGTGTGCCACGAGCATGGGTGCGGTTGTTTCGATGGGTAGCTAGAGCCATGGTGACATTCCATGTTCAAAACCCCCCTCCTCCTCCCAAGGATTAGATACCTGGGAGTGATACATTTTGTATTAACGTGTATTTATATTTTGGTGGCTTGGAAGCCCCATTTTTGTATTATGACACTATGTATTATCACATTTTGGATGTTTAACGAAAAAATTTCATGATGATCGGTTTATTTATTTACATGTGAAAAAATGTATGTTTGTGATGAGATTATTGTCTATGAAAAAAATGCCAATCTAACACATAGTTAGCATATGAGTCAGCAACTTGATTATAAATTCTTGGAACATGTATGTATGTTATGTTGTTAAATTGTCGTTCTAACAATCTCACACGTAAGAATATTTGTAATAATGTTGGATCCCTAATATGATACAAGCCATTAAGCTGTGACACTACTAACTATGAATCAAGACGTACCTCAAGAGATAGAACACCATGTAAAATGGCATCCCATAGAAGCTTGATAACGACACTATATTCAACAACATTCTTTGAAGAGGGTCATAAACATATGCCTCCTGAAGACAATACCTGACCCATAGGAGTATAAATCACCCAAGCAGCAGAGGTTGAGTATTGAGTGTGGCGGCTAGCACCATCCGCAAATCCTATACAGATGGAAGACTCCATTGACATATGCCATAAGAAACGAAAGCTAATCAACAAACTTGATCACCATAAAAAAACCTAACTATGAAAAATATTGTACAATAATATACAATAGTCAACCCGGGCTAAGACTCATGCATAGTACATTTTAGGATAGAGCCCATTTCTAGGCTCTACCAAGGCTATCCCTTCGTAATCTACTAACCCATATGTGCCCTTCTCTAACACACATTTAACAACATAAGGACCATGACACATGGGGTTAAATTTTCCTTCCCCAGAGGGTTCTTTAGCTTGATCCCACAAAAGGACCAAATCTCCTTCACTAAACTTCCTTGGACAACCATATTTATCATATTGGACCTTAATGTGATGCTTATTCACTTCTAGAGACACTAAAGCATCTCGACGCTCCTCATCAAGCTACTCTAAATGGACCAAACGTTCTTCCAATGGGGAAGTGTCTGGTAAGATCTCTATGGCTAACTTCAAAGAAGTGATTTCTCACTCAACTGGAAATATAGACTCCACTCCATGTACAAGCTGATATGGAGAAAAACCTATGGCAGTCTTAACCGTGGTCCTATAATCCCACAAAGCAAGATATAGCATGATATGCCAATTGGTCTTTCTTTGTGTGATGGTTCGTTGGAGAATGGAATTGAGTGATTTGTTCACGGCTTCAACTTTTCCATTTTCTTGAGGGTAATAAGAAGAAGAATGATTCTACTTATACCCTAACTTCGAGGCTAACTCTTCCATCATCTGATTCTGAAAGTGCCTACCATGGTCAGTGACAAGCTCTTTCAGAATACCGAACCAAGTAATGATCTGGTTGAATACAAAATGTGTGGCTGTCTCACCATCATATTTAATCATGGGCATAGCCTCAACCCATTTCATGAAATAGTCAACAACCATGATAATATGATGATGCCCCCCAGCTGAAGCCGGGTTGGAATCCATGAAATCAAGCCCCCACTTAGTGAAGGGACCAACGGTTATAATTGGATGTAACGGGGCAGGATGTGAGCACATATTGCGTGCAAACACCTGGAAAGGGTGGCACTTCTTGACTGCATTAACACAATCCTTAAATATCGATGGCCAGAA
This sequence comes from Pseudotsuga menziesii, assembly GCA_001517045.1. Taxonomy (NCBI): domain Eukaryota; kingdom Viridiplantae; phylum Streptophyta; class Pinopsida; order Pinales; family Pinaceae; genus Pseudotsuga; species Pseudotsuga menziesii. The sequence goes on from LPNX010953498.1 coordinate 341,626, forward strand.
ATAACCCGCTCTCAAGATTTTTTGGGCTGTAGAAAGCCCAGATAAATGACCAGCAAATTCCCCTCGTTGGAAATCATTCATCACAAGCTCAGCCTCCTCATGAGTTAAACAACGACGTAAAATGGAATCTACTCCATAGCAGTATAATGTGTTATCCACTATGAGGTAATTCTTGGATACGTGACGTAATCGTCGTCGTTCATCTCGTGAAAGGTGAGTAGGGACCTTCAATGTTTGTAAATATATGATAATATCCCCATACCATGGATCGAAAGTTGAGATCAGGAAAATGTGTTCATCGACAAACGTATCTTCACAAACTTCCTCCTCCACCTCGCTTGGGAAATCAGATATAAGATCTGCAAAAATCAACGATTTCTTCACTCGAGATCGAATTCTTGCAAGATGAAAATCCACTTATTATACTTTCCCCCTATAATCCTTCTAGTGAGGATGAACTGAAATGGATTGACATGGGCTACCACCAAGGTCTGGAGAAGGAGAATATAGTGTCTCAATCTTTGAACCACATGAACACTAGCTAAGGAAAGCTTCTCCACATGGGAATAATGGATCTCCACATCTATAAGGTTTCATAATGTCTTCTTTCAGGGTGGCTCTGATACCATGTTAAATTTTCATATGCTTAGCTAAGACATCAGTATTTCAATTCATTTTCATAACAAAAGCATATAAATAGGATCACTGAAATATAGACAAGCACAACCATACAAAAGGAACACAAAGATTTATCCTGGGAAAACCCTAAAGGGAAAAACCCAACAAAAGCTTCCTCAATATAGATGTCCCAAAAAGATAAAAGATAAAACCAACAAGGAGATCAAAGCATGATCCTCCTCCTTCTCCAGCCACTTCTCTTCTCCACTAATGTGCTACACAAGTGAGAGTGTGTGTTCCAAATGAGGAGCACTACACCTCTATTTATATTCATCCGTTCACTTAAGTTAACTCATCTGTCATGTAGGCTCGAGTTAATCATGTAGGCTCGAGTTACACATGTAGGCTCAAGTAACCACACTGGGGTGCTAATGACCCACCTTTACAATTAGAGGGGACTGCCTCATGACTCTTATTAGTTCTTCCGATTAGGAGCATTGGGGTACAAAGTAATACAAGTGGTTCTCTCGATAGGACCATCGGGGACCATAAAGAAATACATATAGAATATTCTTCGAAGTTACAATATTTCAACATAGATAAGTGTAAAACAATATAGATATCAGGTGGAATACATGCAGGAGACAAATGATGGCTTGGTCATGGAAAATACAAGACTCGGAGAGGATTTGGATGAGGTGAATAGCCACTGTCAGGAGCTGATTGCAGTTTCAAAAGAGGAATTGAAAAGGAAGAGGAATACAGAAGGTCAATTTACAATGCTGAAACAAACCATCAAGGATCTTCAGCAGCAAAATGAAGAACTCACTAGAAATATTGTAAATATGGAAGCAGATCAACTGAAGGCTAGAAGAAAATCCCAAGCCCTAGAAGGGATAGCCTTGTTAGCTGAAGCAGCTAAAGATCTGCAAAGCTTGTTAAGACAATCAGTTATTAGTTAGGTTTGAAGGTTATTTCATTTTTGTAATATTATTTAAATGATACTATTTCGATGGGAAGAGAAAAAGCAGTTAGGGTTTAGTTCCTTAACCAATTTTGAAGGATAGTATTAATGTATGTCACAAAGAGGACATAGGGTTTGATTTTTTGGCTGGAAAGAGTAGGTCTTCAGACTTGTTCATAAGCTAATTAAATGACTCTTATGTGTATTTAAAAGACTGATTATGAAATATATGCTATATTTACCCTTTAGTTTGTTCTCTAGCTTCATTTATAACCTATTTTAGTTACTCAGTTGGTAATTTCATTGCTGGTTTAAAGTTTTTTTACTTGGAATGCTTGCCATCTGTGGATGAACCTCAGTGTTGTTTTCTGTTGGATTATAGTTATTATGTTATGCATCTCAGCCTTTCTATTCTTATGATTTAGTGTTTATTTGGATTCATGAATGCATTCCCTCTAGTCATTGAACTTCTCAACCAAAAAAACATGAAAAACATAGAAACCCTATTTTGTTTTATTGATATTTATGAGATTGTGTTGGCTTGTTCTCTTGTAGTCTGGGAATAATTTCTGGCATAAACACCAACAACAGAAGAACCCTAAGAAGATGAAAAATCATCCAAGACAAGGACAAGGAAACCCTACCAAATTTTTTATGCTATTACAAGATATATGCGACTATCTTATAGATTAAATCGCGTACGATACGTGACTATATTATAGAAAAACCCATGTATAGAAGTTTCTATACGCGACTATGTATAACAACAACTCGCATATACAAAAAAAAATCAAGGAAAAAAAGAAAAAGGTCTCTGGACATACTATACTGCAAATCAAAGGCAATATAAAATAACCACACTCGGAATCAGAGAAAATATTTGTCAAGAACCTACAGGATGAACCCACAGCAGGTTGGGCTCCCCAGTGGATTCACCAGTTCTATTGTTTAGCATAAAGCACCCTTGTAACCTGTTGGGTGTTATAATTCCTAGATTAATTCACCTAATATTTAATTATAGACCGGGGATGGTAGGCTTCGAGTTGCTACAAAATATATGCGAATTCAAAAACTAACTAACTAAGCAAAGAAAGTGTACGTTTGGAAATGCAAGTACAACAACTAGATAATTTATAAATAAATAACTCCTAACTAAAAAGGATACTATCAACAACCACTTAAAAGGTTATGATGCAAAGAAAGCTTAAACAAGTGAATGGAAAACTAAGTAAGAGAAACAAGTAGAAAACTTAATAAAGAAAACTGAATAAGAGAAGCAAGTAGAAAAATTAATAAAGAAACTGAATTCTATCCTACAAGTCTCTGTTGGTAATCACACAGTGAAAAATTAAATTATTCCTAAAGATAACACTACTAATCCTAAGTTTTACATGCAAACGGATAAATTAATCCAAAAGCATAATTATAAAACAATACAATAGTAAGAAGAATCAGAAATAAATAAAAGAAACAAAACATACCCTAACTCAAAAGCATGTTCAAAGAGAAAAGAGGTAGAGAAAAGAATAAAACATTAATAAATAACCTAAAAAAATCAAACTTATAGTCTAAATAATAAATAAAACTGTTATCTAACTATTACAGTCAAAGCATACATCAGATACTAAAGAATCTGAACTTAAAGCAATTTTAAAACACATTAAAAACACTATAAACATAACTGTGGGCTGAATGACAGACTGAACTGCAGGTCTGTAAAATAGACTGGAAAACAGACTAGAAGGAAGGTCAGAATGACAGGCTGAACAGACTGTCTGAATGACAGTCTATATAAAGAAAATAGTATAAAATGACCTAAATGATCTACTTCGCAGCTGATTTTATGCATATGAATATGCAATGCATAAGGAACAGTAAATAAACATGTTTAATCATCAAATTTAGCAGTAAAATAAATTCATGAACATTAAGAATCATTGCTTATTAATAAACAAACTGAAATTCAAATTGCATAATCTTATAACAGAGAAGAAATAAATAGAACTTAGTCTATTTAAATTGATAAAAACAATCTACTCTATCTTCTTATGAACAAAACTAAATAATAAGTTGGAAATGAAATGACAGAAACAAATGGAAAACAACTATGCGCGCAATCTAGCTATTTAATTTTGGAAATAAAATGCATTGCAGAAAGAAAATGAAACAAACATTTACAGTAACTTAATGAAATAAACAAACTAGAAATCAAAATTGAATTAGCTACAAACAAAAATAATGAAAACAAGAAAAGAAAAGCCCTGGTTGATGAGGGTCCCTCTCAGCAATCAGGGGTGACTCTTAGCTAGTGCTTACACAAACAAAATCATGAACATCAGAATGTAGAACTTCTATTAAAAATACTGAACAATATTATAGCGTTCTTCTCTCAAAAAACAGACTGTCTAACTAATGAAAATGATCCACCACCAACACTCACGTAGAGGCTAGTATTTATATTGTTTACAATAGATGAGCAAGTTGACCCTTTAGTGGTCATCTGCTCTCTAAATTTAGTCAATCATAAAGGTTGTTAACAAATCAAATCCCAGTTCACAGGTATCTTCCTTCTCTTTCGTGAGTCTGGTTCTTTTCATCATGATATGGCATGTGGAATCCTTCCTTATCATGGCTGATGGAATGGTGGCAAGCAAAGGCAACATACATGGTAGGTCTTCTAAAAGGGAGACGTTCCACTCTTTAAACACATGGGCCGTAGGTAGGTTACAAATATGTTCCATCATTTAATGAATGAGATTGGTTATTAACAGCGTTGTAATGTCCTCAACCCACCGATCGGCGAAGAGGATGCTACGATACATCAATCATCCGGGCATCTAGCCCCATGAACATGAACATAAATGCATATAATGCTGAAGCTTGATACTTAAAAACATAAAACATATTATGAATCCTAATCATTCATATACACAACCGAAGAAAAACATATCAATCAGCATTTAACATGCACATCATCATTCATCAGTGGTAAATATGGTTGCAGACACAAGTTAGGAAAGAATACTTATCTTATAAAGAACTTGTTCCACAACCTGCTACGTCACTGCAATGTTCCACCCAACCATCGGCCCCAGTGCTCCTTAATCTCTCAGCAAAGCTGCCACCCCCAAGTCGGGCATGATTCCCCAAGGAATAAGGAACTAGCAGGCTTACACATAGCCAAGGATAAGAACACCACAAGGGTGCACAATTCAACCAAGCCAACACAGTTGGGTTTATCAGGAGAACAACTGATCAGCCAAGCCAACCAAGTTGGGTTTATCAGGCCATCAAGGAGCTGGGGAAAGGCTCAATGTTAATCTGGTGATCCCATTTAAGAGTTACAGACATTGACACCAGAACCAGCCTGGCTTCTAAAACACCCACACACACACCCAACACAAGGAAATCAGTCCTTTCTCTGCAACGCAAACCCTCAGACCCTAATCTCCCTTCCAGTGCTATTCAAGGGTTATGGAGATAAAAGCCAGCCCACTAGCTCTGTCTGTGTGGTTCCTAACCCACCAGGTTTATCAAGCACATCAGGCCCTCATTCACCACTCCAATGCAGTCTGAGGACAAAACCACTGCATGCATGAAACAAACTAGCTATTAAGCTTTAACAGGGGAAAAGAAACTCCCTGGATCGTTCTTGGCCCTATCGTGGCTAAAAATATCCCACAGCTGCCTACCGCAGCCAATTCACAAGGGAAAACGTGGCCAAAAAAATGTGGAAAATAACAAGAGAAAACCACAGCAACGGCTCATGATGAAGCAACAGAATGTCACACAGTCCAGACACAGCAGCGATGTTGGAAAACAATGGTGGAGTAAAAATGCATACTCTATGCAGGAGAAGGAGGAAGTACAAATATGTAGACTAACGATCAGTGAGAAAGAGGAGAATGAACCCCTGCACAAGGATTGTAATCCCTTTTAACTCCACTCTGCATGGGAAAAACGAACAGCTCACGATCAGGAAAGTGGGTAGAACATCTGCAACCCAAAAGGCACGTTGTGGATAGAGTGTAGGCATGGGCATAGTGGTTTTCCTGCCAATAATTAGATGCCACAACTAACAATAGAATCATTAAGTTGGTGGTTGTATGAGACAAGGAAAGGTGAGCAATCAAACAGGGTGGTGACACATGGCTTTTCCCACAGGATCCAGGTTTATCAATCCCCCCTTAACCTTAGGAAATCATGCGCCTTCTCAATTTGGTTACAGTGAACATAGATGGTTGGGATTATTTATTTAAAAAGCATAGTTACATGATGCCACAACTTAATATATTGTGTATGTCCCGATATACTATCGGTGACAATTCCAATCCGAAACATAACATAACCAAATCGATGGTGGGGCCTTGGCATTTAGCTCCGCACCATGATTATTTACAATGTGTGTATATATATATATATATCATGTATATTTAATGCATCGGGGTCAAAACTGGGGTGTTACATTCCCCTCCCCCTTAAAAATCACTATCCTCAGTGCTTTACAAAATTTGAACAAAATGCTACACTGGTACCACCTCAGTGTTCCGCAGAATTGAACAAAAATGGATGTGCCAATCGCATGGCATCCTTCAGCTCCCATGTAGCCTCTTTAGGTCCATAGTGCTCCCATTGCACCTTTACCTGCCCTATGGCTTGGTTCCAAAGCATTGCGACCTTCCTGTCAAGGATGCGCATTGGTTTGATTTGGAACTCTCCCTCGAGTTCTAATTGAATCACATCCCAATTTATCACATGGTTAGGATCATGTACATATTTCTTAAGCAAAGAAACATGAAAAACATTATGAGATCTAGTACTAGCATGCAATGCAAGTCTATATGCAATAGACCCTATTCTTTCAAGCACTTCAAACGACCCAAAATATCTAGGTGACAGCTTAGCACAACTTCCAAGATTCAAGGAACTGTTCTTTGCTTTCACTCTGAGGTAAACATAATCCCCAACACTGAACTCTCTATTCATCATATGTTTATCTGCATAGCTTTTCTGTCTATCCTGTGCTGCTTTCATATTTTGCTTGATCTTCACAACTTCTTGCTCCATTTCCTTGAGAAATTATGGTCCAAGCACAACCCTATTCACTGGGTTATCCCAAGTCTCTAGTGTCCTACACCTTCTTCCATACAAAGCTTCATATGGACTCATCCCCAAGGATGCCTGTTGTCCATTATTATAAGCAAACTCTACCAAGTGTAACTAATCTTCCCACTTGGTTGATTTGTCCCTCATGTACATGTGAAGCATATCTTCAAGCACCTGATTAACTCTTTTTGTCTGTCCATCTGTCTGAGGATGGCATGCAGTGCTGAATTTTATCTTTGTACCCAAATATGCAAACAATCCCTTCCAAAAATTGGAAGTGAACTTGACATCTCTATCAGAAACTATTTCCTTCGGCAATCCATGCAATTTGAAAATATCCTTCATGAAAATATTTGCAATGTCATCAGTCTTATGTGTAGACTTCACCGGTATAAAATGTGATGCTTTTGTCAACTTGTCTACTACAACCATGATGGAATCATGTTGTCTCCAAGTCATCGACAATCTTGTAATAAAATCCATGGAAATAACTTCCCATTTTTATTCCGGAACTGGCAAAGGCTACAACAAACCTGCTGGATGTTGATGCTCAACTTTTACCTGTTGACATTTCATGCACCTTGAAATGTATTCAGCCATGTCCTTTTTCATTCCTGGCCAAAAAACTGCTTCCTAGCTGTAGCAATTGTCTTTTGGTACCCTGGGTGACCAGAATATGGAGCTTGATGCATTTCATCCATAACAGCTCTCCTCAAATCTGCTACACTCGGATTATAAATTCTTCCTTTATAAGTAAGAATTCAATCTTCTTCCAATTATATCCCTCATACCTCTTCTCAAGACTTTGTTGCTGCAATTTGTCTTTTACCTGCTCATGCAATTCATCTCCGGCAACACGATTAACAATCTGCTGCCTCAAATCTGATTGCCAAATACTAAGAGATGCCACATGCATTTCCTGTACCTTCCTGATGAGCGCATCATCTACCTTATTTTATTTTCCCTTTATGTGCTTGATTTCGAAATCAAACTCACATAAAAATTCTAGCCATCTCACTTGCCTAGCATTCAGAGTAGGCTGATCAAACAAATACTTTAGTCCATAGTGATCTGTTCTGAGTTCAAATCTTCTACCCATCAAGTAATGTCTCCACATCTTGAGAGCATGTACTATGGCTGCAAGCTTGATATCATGAGTGGCATAGTTGTTCTCATGCTCCTTCAGCTTTCTTGACTCATAACAATTCACATGGTTATCCTGCATAAGGACTCCTCGAAGCCCTTGTCTGCAGGCATTGGTACATATCACAAAATATTTCCCTGGATATGCAACTTTCAATACTGGTGCACTGGTGAGAAGATTCTTCAACCGCTGGAAGATTTCTTCACACTTCGAAGTCCATTCTAACTTTATCCCCTTCTTTTTCAAACAAGTGATGGCATGTGCAACCTTGGAAAACCCTTCAATGAACCTCTCGTAGTATCCTGCAAGTCCCATAAAAGATCTTACATCCGTCACATTTCTTGGAGTAGGCCAATTCACAATGGCTTCAATCTTCTCAGGGTCTACTGATATACCCTCTTCTGAGATAATGTGACCCAAGTACTGAATTCTATCTCTGTAGAAGTCACACTTGCTCAATTTTGCATACAGCTGATGCTCCCTGAGCAATTTCAATGTCAATCTCAAATGCTCTTCATGTTCTTCCTCATTCTTAGAATAAACAAGAACGTCATCAAGGAAAAAAAGAACAAACTTGTCCAAATACTTACTGAAGACATTGTTCATAAGGCACATAAATGTAGCTGGTGCATTGGTGAGACCAAATGATACCACTACAAACTCATAATGCCCATACCTTGTCCTGAAGGCTATCTTATGAATTTATTCATCCTTGATTCTCACCTAATGATAACCAAACCTCAAGTCAATCTTGGAAAATACCTTTGCTCCTCTTATTTGATCAAAGAGGTCATCAATCCTAGGCAAAGGATATTTATTCTTCACAATAACCTTGTTCAACTGTCTGTAATCAATACATAACCTGAGTGTACCATAGTTCTTCTTTACAAACAGAATCGGTGCTCCCCAAGGAGACACACTTGGTTAGCTATACTTCTTTTCCAATAACTCTTGCAGTTGCATCTTCAACTCTAGCATCTCCGGTGTACTCATCCTGTAGGGTGTCTTAGACATTGCAGCTGCTCCTAGCACAAGTTCAATGGTAAAATCAATGTCCCTCTTTGGAGGAAGCCCTGGAATCTCATCAAGAAACACATCCTTGAATTCTTGTAACACCTGATAGTCCTCCAACCTAGTAGTTTCATCTCCTATTGGTTCCAGAATATGAGCTCCATACAACTGGAAACCTTTCCTACAGAACTTCTTCAACTGCACTGTTGAAACCTGTCTTATTGAAATTACCTTTGGAATACTTTTCACAACTATTGGGTTTCCTTCTTCATCCATGCATTCAAAAGTCTTGTTGTAATAGTCAAGCTTTACTCTGTGAGCCTCTAACCAATCCATTCCAATGAGAACATCATAGGAACCAAGTAGTAGAACATTTAGATCTACATAAGTGATCAATCTATTCATGACTAATGGACACTTCTCCACCACTTCACTGACCTTTCTCTTAGTCCCAGTGACTAGCTGAACTAACTAAGATTTCCCATGCTTTACTTTCTTAAAAGTACAAATCTCCAATACTCTAGGAGTAATGTAACTATGAGTAGAACTAGGTTCAATCAAAATAGAAATAGATTGTTCAACAATCTTACCTTCAACTTCAACCACAGTTGACTGGTGATCTTCCTAGCGGTCCTCCAGTGCTGCATAAATTCTAGGGATTTCCCTTGCTACTTGACCCACTGTTTCTACTTCTTGAATGTTATAAGTTGGCCTGCACTTTCATTCTCAAGTGGATAATATCTACACAAGTGGGTTCTTGACATTTCCAACATTTGAGTGGACCTTTATTCTAAGGTGGCTCTTTAGGATTTCCACCTGTCACTCCAACTAGATTACTCGTAACTTGGGATGGTTTCCTTTGCTGATTCCTAAATCTAGAAGGTTTGAAACCTTTCCTTCTTTGGTCAAAATTCTCATTCTTCTTGTCCTTCCATTCCTTATGGTAATCAGGTTTACATTTTCTTTGCTCATAGAAATACTTAGCCTTCCTTATCGCTTCTTTAAGAGTTCTTGGTTCATAAAACTCAATTCTGTCTTTGTAGGCTTGAGGCAATCCACTTAGAAACTGCTAGACCTTCACTTTTTCATCTCTGATGTAATGGACATACCTCAACAATTCTAATAACTTATTGGCATATTCATCCATGGTCTTTTGTCCCAATCTCAGCTCATGGAACTCCTTAATCTTTTCATCATAATACCTGTCAAAGAGGTAATTCTACCTGAAATACTTCTTGAACTGCTTCCACTTTAGTTTCCTTTCACTGATCCTCTTTACTTTCTTGAAGTGTTCCCACCAAATGGATGCTCTTCCATTTAGATTGAATATGGCAACTCTTGCCTTCATGTTTCCTGAATAATCATGCACCTGGAAGTACTTCTTTATCCCAAGAAGCCAAGCTTCAGCCTCTTGTCTAGTCTTTATCTCACCATCAAATGTAGGAGGTTTAGCTTTCCTAAATTCATCTCGAGAGCGATCCCTATGGTTCCTTCTTCTTTTCCTTTTATGAGAAGATGAACTTGTATCTCCACGGGATTCTTCAAAGTGAGATTAACCACTATAAGTCCTTCTCCTCCTCCTAGTGCTACTCTTATTTCCTTCTAGTCTTGATGTACCTCGTCCAGAATCTATCTTTCTCTGCAAGTCTGTCAAACTCTGCAACATGGAAGCATTCAACTGATGCTGCTCTTCCTGGGATTTAATCAAGATTCTCATGGTGGTTGCAACCTCTGACGGTGTCTCTTGGAATCTCCTTCCATTAGACTCTATGTCATCATTTCCATTACGGACATTTTCTCCCATGGTATCTCCTGCACGCTCGTAAGAATCCCGAGCATCATACCCATCATGGGTTCCCATGATTGAACCACCTCTTGCTTTCCACATTGTCCTTCTTGGAATACTGCTCTTGGAAGTGGTCTATAATTCTACAAATATGTTAGTAGCAAACTTTTAGATGCACATCATCAATATAAATCAAAACTAATTACCTTCCTTTTCTGGAAATTTATAAAACAATAATTTTGCTAAAACACGAAGTTTTCTCTCTCTCTTGTTCATCTCTGTAATCCACTGACAGTCTGCTGAAATCTGTTGAAACAGCTGGAATTTACTGAGAAAACTTCCATTTTAAAAAAACCAAAATTTTCTTCTCCTCATTGGGTCTCTTCTCTGCTAATTTTCGGTGTTTCGGCGAGCAATTTGTCTAAACTTTTGATCTGCATTGGCGATTTCTAGGACTGTTCATCGGGTCCTTTCTTCACTAACCTTCCAACATTTTGATAGCTAGAACATCTAATTTTCTCCGCTGTGTCGACGGTTGTTTGTCTAATTTCGTTTCGTCATGTAAGGTCCATAATCCTCTATCACTTCGAACTTCATTGGTAGTAAAATAGACTAACCGCTCCATCGGTGGTCTGGTGCTATGTGCATCGGATGGCTAGCCGTCAGGGCTTCCGCAACGACAGCCAACAAACCTTCTAGGGTTTTCATGGATCATAGCTTGTAGGTGGTCGGAGTGACTAATATTTGCGGCATCGGTGAGTGGTAAGACTAATGCATCGGTGGGATAGTTCCCTCAGTAGCCGCAACGGTGGGTGGTACTCTCGCTGTGGTCTCCGTAGAACTTATACCCCATCGACCATCAAAAGGAATAAACACTATGCATCGACAACCCAAGCAGTAATACATCTTTTATATGTCAGTGATTGGATCCTTTATTACATTGGATAGGTAGTTCCTTAAGCGGCCGCAATGGAGGTTCATTCACTTTGATCCTTTTTCTGATCGGCGACCCGATCCCCTAATGATTTCTGATCGACGATCTAAAGCACAACTTAATCGGCATCGACAGTCAAAACCTGTGTCTGTCGGAATATTAGTGCACTATACTTCTACAATGTCGGGCGCACGAACCACTAACTTCTTCTGATGTCATCGGTGACCAATACAACAAAATTTTGTCGATCGCCGATGAAGTCAACACTTAGAAAAATTTCTGAAATTTCTTCTTCTCGCAGGCCATAACATTTGTCGGTGGTCGGAACCACTAAGCGCTATGTGTCGGTGATAGGAGCATCGGCGGTTTGAACTCCTAATCATCAACGCGCTAGTCCACATGGAATCCACAACGACGGAATGACAAACAGCTAAATTCTTCCACAGTGTCGGCGATCCCAACAACTATTTTCCACCAACGGAACTGGTGGCTTGAACAACTAATTTCTTCCGGTGTCAGCTACCGCATCAATGGTTCCGTCATCTAAATTTTGCTGACGATTCCCATACTTAGAGAAATTTTCAAAACTTTTCACTTTAGTCTTCTTTTCCACCGCTTCATTGGCTCAACCATCTCTTATTCTTCGTCGATCCATTTAACTATCTGTTGAGGAAAGCTTTCTTTATCTTCCACCAACCCCGTCGGCTCCATCTTCCCCTATACGTTGTCGATCAAATCAATTGTTTGTCGCTTCCATATCGGCGAATTAAACCTCAAAACTTTCGCAGTGTCAGAACTCTTGAGCACTAAATGCCACTGTAGTTATTTTATCGAAACTTGAAGCCACTATTCACTAAACACCTCAACATCGGCAAGTGGAAAGACTAATGCATCGGTGGGATAGTTCAATAACCCACACTTAAACAAAATTTCAAAAATTTTCTTCTTCCTTCCATGTCGATGATCCCATCCTCTAGTCATCAGTGATCCCAACCACTAACATTTTTCGAGGGCCGATGATCTCGTGCCTTAGAAAATTTTTGGAACTTTCCTCCTCTGTCTTTCGCCGCATTGGCCGTTGGATCAACTATCTTCTGTGGCATTGGTGGTCGGAGGCTCTACCCATCAGAAGCATAGTTATCTAGCCATCCGCAACGATGGTGCAAGATCAGCCAATCTCTTTCGGTGTAGTCAGCAAAATTTTGCTGCATTGGCAACGTAATCATCTAAGCATCGACAATGCGATCAACTAATCATCACCGATCGCCGATGATTTTGCTACTTCATAAAAAATTTCCAAATTCCTCTCCATTGCTGATCAATCTACTATCCTCCACCGATGTGTCATCAGTGATTTGTTAAACTAACTGGCACCGATTGTCGATGGTTGGTGTCGAGTGGTATTCAGACTAATTCTTCTACTGTGTCGAAAGAAATTATCACTGAGTTCTCCGATGCGCCGATGATTTTAACACTTATGAAAAATTCTGCAAAACCTTCCACCGTCAGGTGGGATTCAAACTAACACTTCCGCCGTGTCAGAGGAACTTAACACTAAGTTCTCCGATGGGCCAACGAGCGACAAATGCAATTCCTTCCACAATATTCTTTCGATTGCCATACATCAAGTGACCTTCAAACTATCTTTTCCACTGCATCGGAAGAACTTTGCACTAAGTTTTTTGATGAGCCGACAATTCTGGCACTTGGAAATTTTTTGTGAATTTTCTTATCATCACCCATTTCTCCTGGTTTCTTCTGGGCAGTGAGAAACCTACCTCTATTAACTAATCTTTTCATGGCCCTATGAGGCCCAATTGCTGCAACATAATCTCTTTCACTCCATCTTCATGGCCCATTCAAGCCCATGCTGCAACTAGAGCTTTGATACCACACTGTAACGTCCCTAAACCTCCAACCAGCGAAGACGACGCTACAATACATCAATCATCTGGGCATCTAGCCCCATGAACATGAACATACATGCATATAATACTGAAGAATGAAACTTAAAAACATAAAACATATTATGAATCCTACTCATTCATATACACAACGAAAGAAAAACATATCAATCAACATTTAACATGTACATCATCATTCATCAATGGTAAATATGGTTGCAGACACAAGTTAGGTAAGAATACTTATCTTATAAAGAACTTGTTCCGCAACCAGCTACATCGCTACAACGTTCCATCAAACCATAGGCCCGCGTGCTCCTTAATCTCTCAGCAACGATGCCACCCTCGAGCCAGGTATGATTCCCCAAGGAATAAGGAACTAGCAGGATTACACATAGCCAAGGATAACAACACCACAAGGGTACACAGTTCAACCAAGACAACACAGTTGGGTTTATCAGGTGAACAAATGATCAGCCAAGCCAGCCAAGTTGGGTTTATCAATCCATCTAGGAGCTGGGGAAAGGATAAATGCTAAGCTAGTGATCCCATTTAAGAGTTACAGTGTCATAACCCCAAATTTTTAAAATTGCATATTATTAACGTAAATGCAGTTTAACTAATCATTTAATTAGTTATAATTTACCACATTCTATATCTGAAATTATCTGTTGGTTAAGCTTAGCAGTAGAATAGTTCTCTTCAGTTTACTCACTTTGTTTTCATTTAGTCCACAAGGTGATACTCTCAAGCAAACTGGGCTTACTTAGCTTTCGAGCTAATGCAGAAGTTTCCTGTTCTTACAGACTACAGGTAAGAGGTCTTGGTGCTTCTGGTCGCTATTCTAAAGTATTTAATAACAGTTCGCTACAAAAGCAGAGCTCAGTAGAAAAATAATTGCTAAACAAATTCCAATGCTTGTTGAGGTACATTTTAAAACCAGCCTTCTTCCTGGTATAAGTAGTTTATGGTTCTTGTTAATTTCAAAATTATTTTATATTATAGTTGTAAAGTATATAAATGTTCTATTGATTATTTATAGAGGAGTAAGAGCAACTGAGCTTTATAATCCAATGTATGATTTCATTTGTATGTTATTTCGTTACACATTAACAGTAAACTGATAAGGAGTTTACGTATTAATGTCTCCAGATTCGAACCAAAAGTTTAGAAGAGTTTACTGTTGATTTTTACAAGAATTATATCAATGTTGATGCATAGAGTTTTTCATTTGCTCTTCAATTGTTTCAAGCATAACTGAAACTTCTTTTTTTATAATATACATATATTTTACTGAACAGGTTTTATCCTATTCCCTTTATGTTTACAAAGGGACAAGCCCTTAAGGGACTTTAATTCGTAAAAGAAAGCATCTCTAAATAGCCTATCTATTTTATCCTGGTAAAACTTCTAGATAAGTGAGATTGTGGATTACTTTGCCAAGTCATCCATTGAAGTAAGGTTTATTACCTTTAGCATAAACTGTCTCTACACAGGAGTTACTACTTTCTTTTTTTAACTTTCACCCAAAGTTACTATTTTATCCTAGGGAAAATTTATGGAGGTTATTAAGAATAAAAAGACCAATGTCATCGTTTTTACTACCCAGTTGATTGAACGTTAATATTTTATCATGCATAAGATAAGGTATGAGGTTGAATCAAAAGCCTAAGAATTTATCATAATCAAAATCAAATTATACTTAGTCTTTAAATTTTATGGTTCTACAAACTTGTAGAAGAAAATCCTCCTTTTCAACCATTTATAAATTATGGAGAATATTAATTCCCTAGCAATAAAAAATTATAATGATAACCTTATAGTAACAATAGAGGGTTAAAACTTGTTAAAATAAATACTTGAATAAGTATTATTATCACTTAAACTTAGATATTATAATTTCCTTTCACAACAATTTTACAAAACTTACTTTATTTAAGACTGTAATTGCTGAATGTCAAAATAGCCTTTCACTTGAATGGTGAGGTTATGAACAAGGTCATGACTTTACAAATTTATGGTTTGACTCTAAAGAACACTCTTATAACCTTTCACTCACACATTCCAAGCTTATAACATAAGATTATGTTATGTAATTATTATCCTTAATAGAGTATACTCTCTAATCAATGGTTTAATATATGGAATAACATGTTAATATGTTATGAGTCGTAGTGTTATTAAACCTACGATGAACGTAAAATTTTATCATTAGTTGCAATCATATATATGATGATTTATCATAAGGTAATCAATGAATTGTTTGCTTTTTATGCCGTTGATGAGTTATAAAGAAAGGCTTATATATAATAACGTGTTCCTTGTCATCGTAATGTAATGATAGGTTGACCTCGGCTAATGGATAAAGTTAAACCATTGAACTCAGCCTAATGATTGATGAATTCGTTCCTCACGCTTGCTCCTGGACGACTATAGAGATTTACCCACCGTGTACAAATTATTTGTAGTGGGACGTGGCACCACCGTGACCATGTACTATATGGTTAAAAGGATTTCTCCCTCAAACCCTATTCTCATTGCTTTCACCCGTGAAGTTTGGCCTCTTGCCGCTCTGCAATGGTGTTGGTGCACCCTAGCTGCGCCGATCCACTGCACTAACGATTCCCAGCTCGTTACTTCCCTGCGGCTCATTTTGTTACACCTTTGTAGTGCTGTTTCATGTGATGCCAAAGTTCATCTGTCAACTATCCTCCCTCCAGGATTTTCAGTCTACCAACCCTACCCAAGTATTTAACGGTGTACCACCCTTCCCTCAGTGAAAGCCATCGTTTATTCTTCTGCAATAGTGATGGGTTGTTTACTGTGATGTTAAACTCTTCCTCCCTGCCTACAGTAGGGTTACCTTGTCGCGTTGGTGGATTTTTTGCTATTGCTGGCAGTTGCACCTCTGTAAAAACATATCAGGTAAAATAATACTGCTTATTTCTTTCTGTTCTTACTGTTTATTCTTAACACCATACTGCTTATTCAACTTATAAAATTTTACTGTTATTGTTCCTTAATGTTTGCAGGTCTTGGCCTTCCTTCTGCTTGGTTTCTGAAGCAAGGATTTGGGTAGCAGCTACAATTCCTGGTAAGCCTGGTTACGCCATGGCTCTTTCTCCTTGTGGGGTTCCTTTGGAACTTTCGTGGGTTGGCACAAGAGGCCCAAAACCCTTACGGCTTCAATTTGTCTTGTTAATCTGTTTGCCAGTTAGATTAGAGGAAGAAACCCTTACGCTGTGCGAGGGTACTCCGGCTTAGGCCGAGGTTGGATATATTAGTTTTTCCTTTTATTTTTGGTTAAGTGCTGTGTAAAACACTAGGCGGTAAGCCTGTCATGAAAGAGGTTACGACCTCAGCTTCTTAGTAATTTTTTAATATACAGGGTTTCTACCTGAATTCCATAATATAAAATATTATTACTGTTTTTCTTTCAGTAAATCTTAGTTTGTATTACGGCATTTACTTTTAATTCACAAACGGTGTAAGTATAACTAAGATACAGGCTTGTAACAACCTTATTTTGTTGATTTTTAAATACGGCCGTGAATGAATTAATGTCTTGGCTCCATAGTTATTGATTTAGTTTATATTCGAAATAATAGGGTTAAACCCTAATTCGAAATTAGGAACATTGTTAATTAAGTTGTAATACTTTTCTGTAAACTGTGAAGTTATTTGATGAATTTTACATCACTTATTAAACTCGATGAGTCAAGTATTCCACAATGTTGAATATATCCTAAAATGATGATGTACTTGGTTTATTTATTTGTAATGTTCGTATAAATAAATGCGATTATCCTTCTGTACAAGTTTATCTAATTGACTTACTCTATTTTAAAGATGAATAATTCTATAGAACTGTTTACCCTTCAGAATAGAATAGATGGGTATACAAAAAGAAAAACAGTATGTAACTGTTAGTAATTCTAGAGTATAGAATTTATATTATAATAAAAATAAATTAAGGTATTACTGTAATCACCCAATAATATTATCTACATACAGTAAATAATAAAATAGAAAATACTATTTGTAAACATAATGCAATTACCCTAACTAGAGTACTATTACCTTCATTGTTATTTGAACTCAGCTTCCTTAATATGTAATTGGAAATAGTAATTCGTTCTTGATTTTATTATACTTATTGGATAAAAATAGCCTGTTAATATCAGGTTCTTATTCTTACTGTATTAATTACTTTGGAGATAAACTTCTTGTATTATATTCCAATTTAATGTATAATAACAAAAGAATGTAAAAATAACTAATCAAGTTCTATCCCGTTAACAGCTCAAACAGTATAGGTTAGCAGCTATATGTTTTTACTTAAGCTTAACTAGGGATACAAGAATAAATAAATACCTTATTTAATTTTACAAAAGTAATTTCTACTTTACTAAAGTTCATGTAGGAATAAATAAAGATTCTAGCTACTTTTCAATGATATTTAAAATAGACATTTAAAGTTGTTGATAGTAACTACAATATTAAGAACTGTTTTGTCTGTTAGTAGATATTAATATCTGTGAACAAATCAATTTAGCTCTCTGTTCTAAAAGACTTAACAGTTTTCTGTACATAATGAAACTACTACTAAAATTCCATAACATACTATTATGTACTTTCATCATAATACTTTCATTTTAAATTCACCCCTATGCTGGAGTACGGTCTGGTACAAACCCAGATGTGGAAAAACACAGTGGGTTCTTATTTTTTATCAAAGATTCTATTACTGATTAACTAAAAACATTTACATTACTGAACCAGTTAAATCTTTATATCATAGCTACAAACATAACATTCAACCATTCACAGTTATTAAAACAAGTACAGTGAGGTGATAGAACCTGCTTAAGGTTTGGACAACAATAGCAATGGGAGGCCGTTCCTCCCTACCAACTCCTGCAGAGCACTCAACCAAGGACTCCTCAGGACCCCCGAGCTTGCTCTGGTCTCCCTGGCTAGAACTAGGTGCAGCAATAGTCAGATACCAGTCTTCAAACTCAGTATTAATCCAGAACTTATTAGTAAGTTCTCCCAGCTAACAAGCTGTAATAAACCAAGTTACTGCAACATTCCTCTCAGAACAACTTCCTTACTGTTTTTCCCTCTTCCCTCAATGAATTTCCTGAATATCATTCACCTGAATGAATTCTCTCTGGAAAAATATCTGAGCCCCTCAGCTCTATTCATTGGGTACTTTTAAAAAATTTCCTAGGTCTTTTTGGGTTAGTTGTCATTTAATGAGCCACTTGCTCTGATCCCACTTTCTTGGGGGATCATGACCCCAAATATAGGGAAGTTTCCACCTGCAACTTAGGAAGTGTTTGAGGATGCTGCCACTTGTCTTTTTCCCTCCACCTAGTTCCATCCACCAGTTTGACTAGTAACCTCTTTTTAACAGCTCTCCCATGCTGTTGTCTCCACAATTTATTTATTAATAATACAATATTCTGAATTACATTCCACTTATGTTGACTCTGCTGAGTCATCAATTCCTACTTAGCATTAAATTTAATATAATTTATCAGGAATACAATTAAACAATTAACATTATTTTACAAAATTGGGGTATGTGACATACACACCCCCTTAAAATGTAACATCGTCCTCGATGTTACTTATTATTCATCCTCTGCAAACTCCTAGAACATATTCGGGTATGCCTCTCGCATCTTAATTTCCAGTTCCCAAGTAGCCTCTTCAGGACTAAGGTGCTTCCATTGCACCTTCACCTGCCCAATGGCACGGTTCCGCAGAGTAATTTCCCTCCTCCCAAGGATACAGTCCGGTTCCACCAGAATTTCTCCTTCTGGTTCCACCTGTACAACATTCCAATCAAACACATGAGTAGTATCATGAACATACTTTTTCAAAACAGAAATATGAAAAACATTATGCACTTTCAAGTTAGGTGGTAACGCTAGCTGATATGCAACTTGACCAATTCTGGATAAAATTTCAAATAGACCACAGTAAGATGGTGCTAGTTTTGCACAACTCCCCAGTCTTAGGGAGCTTTTCTTTGCTCTTACCTTTATAAACACGTGCTCACCCACCTGGAACTCTTTGGGAGTTATTTTCAAATCTACTTGGCTCTTTTTCCGATCCTATGCTACCTTCAAATTTTCCTGCACTTGTTTCATAATCTGTTCCATTTCCTTCAATAATTCTGGTCCTAACACTAATCTATCTACTGGATTATTCCAGGAGATAGGAGTGTTACATTTACGCCCATACATAATTTCAAATGGACTAAACTTAGCTGATGAGTGGTAGTTATTATTATATGCAAACTCTGCTAGATGCAAGTAGCCCTCCCACTTACCTGGCTGATCCTTAACATACATTCTTAACAGATCTTATAGCACCTGATTCACTCTTTCAGTCTATCCGTCTGTCTGAGGATGGAAAGAGGTGCTGAAATTCAGTGTTGTGTTTAATCCCCTAAACAAGGACCTCCAAAAATTCCCTGTGAATTTAGGATCCCTGTCTGAAATGATAACCTTAGGTACTCCATGTAACCTAAAAATATGCTTTAAAAATATATCAGCTATATTGGAAGCCTTGTAAGTAGTCTTGACAGGAATGAAATGTGCTACTTTACTTAACTTGTCCACCACCACCATAATTGAATCATTCTGATTTTGATTTCTGGGCAATCCAGTAATAAAATCCAAGCTGATTACTTCCCATTTCCAACTAGGAATAGACAAAGGTTGCAGTAAACCAGCTGGATGCTGGTGTTCAGTTTTCACTTGTTGACAATGCAAACATCTAGCTATGTATTCAACTACTTCAGATTTCATATTAGGCCAAAAATATTCTTTTCTTAACATGGTTACAGTCTTTTGGTAACCTGGATGTCCTGAGTAAGGTGTTTTATGAACTTCATCGAGAATCAACAACTTAACCTTAGACACATTAGGCACATACAGTTTGTCTTTAAACAATAAAAATCCATCTTTATTTAGACTATAACCTTTTATTAAGCTTTCTATAGGTTCTTCTTTAGTTGTAACTTGTAATTTTTGATAAATTTCATCCTGTTTTACCCCTTCTGTAAGCTGTTCATTTAAATCCGAAGCATAAGTCCTGATTGCTTCTATAAAGTTCAGCTTTGCATTTCTGCTCAAAGCATCAGCCACCTTATTTTATTTTCCTTTTATGTGTTGAATTTCAAAATCATATTCACTTAAGAAGGCCAACCACCTTGCTTGTCTTGCATTTAAGTTGGGCTGATCTAAAAGGTATTTCAGTCCTTTATTATCAGTCATTAAGATAAACTTTCTACCTATTAAGTGGTGTCGCCACATTTTTAAGGCATGTATAACAACAGGAAGTTATAAATCATAAGTTGCATAATTATTTTCATGGATCTTTAACTTCCTGGACTCATAGGAAATGACATGCCCGTCTTGAGTCAGCACACCGCCTAAACCATCATTATAAGCATCAGTGCATATCACGAATTCCTTATTAGGATCTTCTATTCTTAGAATAGGCACAGTTGTTAATAAAGTTTTTAATTTCTTAAAACTTTCTTCACACTTTAAGTTCCAATCGAATTTCTTGCCTTTCTTTTGCAAAGAAGTGATCGGATTAGCTATTTTTGAAAAGCCTTCAATGAATCTCCGGTAATAACCGGTAATTCTCATGAATGACCTAACATCTGTTACATCCTCTGGAACTGGCCAATCTTCGATTTCCCGAATCTTTTCAGGATCAACTGAAATCCATTCTTTAGTCACTACGTGACCCAAGTACTGGATTTCATCCTTAAAGAAGTCACACTTGCTAAACTTTGCGAAGAGCTGTTGCTCTCGCAACTCTTGTAAAACTATCCTCAGGTGTTCTTTATGTTCTGATTCATTTTTAGAGTAAATTAAGATGTCATCGATAAACACAACAACAAATTTATCTAATTATTTATGCATTATATTATTCATTAAACACATAAAGACATCTAGGGCGTTGGTAAGCCCAAATGGCATTACAAAAAATTCGTAATGTCCATACCTTGTTCTGAAGGCTGTCTTAAAAATATCCTCATCTTTAATTCTTACCTGATGATATCCTGATCTTGGGTCTATCTTGGAGAACACCGTAGCTCCACGTAGCTGATCAAACAGATCATCTATGCGAGGAAATGGATATCTATTTTTAATAGTCATTTTATTTAGTTGACGGTAATCTATGCATAATCGCATAGTTCCGTCCTTCTTTTTGACAAAGATGACCGGTGCTCCCCAAGGGGACACACTCAGTCGAATGTACTTCTTATCTATTAATTATTTTAACTGTGATTTTAGCTCATTAAGTTCTAAAATATTCATACGATACGGAGCTTTCGAGCTAGGTACAGCACCTGGCACCAGCTCGATAGTGAAATCCAGTTCCCTCCTAGGAGGTAATCCTGGAATTTCCTCTGGAAAAACATCAGTAAATTCATTTAAAACAGGAATGTCTTCTATTTTTAACTTATCTTTTTCAGACTTACTTGCCTCATCTGTAATGGTTAAAACATAGGCTTTACACCCTTTCCTGACTGCTCTTTTAAGTTGTAAAGCAGAAATCTGCCTAATTACAATTTTCCTAGGAACACCTTTAACCTTTACTGGTTGTTCATTATTATTTACGCACGTAAAGGTTTTATCATAACAGTTTAAAACTACCTTATTCTATTCTAACCAATCCATACCAATCAGTAAATCATACGATCCAAGTGGCAAAACATTAAGCTTAACTGTAGTTTTAAAATCATTCATAATTAAAGCACATTCTTTCACATAACAGGTTACTTTCTTTTTTGCCCCTGTGGCTAATTGAACTAACCAGGAACTATCAAACTTTTCAATAGTCAATTTACACTTTTCCACTATTTGAGGTGAAATGTAACTAAGACTAGCCCCTGGATCAATTAAAATGGTTACCGGGGTTTGGTTAACCATACCTTCTACTTCCACCATGGAAGTCTGATAATCAGCTTGGTGGTTCTCCAACGCTGCATTTATTCTGGGCATAGTCCTTGCAAGTTCTCCAACAGTCATTTCATCTTGCACAGTGTGAATATTGTTGTTTGAATTTTTCCGATTTGGGCAGACCGAGGCATAGTGCGGGCCATTACATTCCCAGCACTTAACAGGCTCCTTTTGTTCAAAATTCTTAGTGAAATTCCCATGATTGTTTGCAGCTTCCTTGCCTTTAAAGTTACGGGAATTATTAGAATTATTAGAAGCACCATTTCTATTTCCCTAGAAGTTCTTACTGTTAGAATAATTTATGTTCTTATTATTCTTGAAATTCTTCTAGGGTACAAAATCATTTTTCTTGAACTCAAGCTGACTATTGTTTTTCTTAGCCTTCCAGTTGGCTATGCCTTCTTTCTTCTTGTTCTATTCAAAACAGAAATTATCCTTCTGCATGGCTTCCTCTAGAGTCTTCGGGTTATCATACTCGATTCTATCCTTGATGTGATATGGTAGACAGATGAGAAACCGCTGCACTTTAGGTTTCTCATCGACTAAATAAGGTACATACCTCAACAAGCTTAAGAATTTACTGTTTAAATCCTTCATAGTCATGGATCCTAACTTCAATTCGTAAAATTCTTAGCTCTTTCCTCATAATATTGTTCGGACAGAAATTTCTTCTTGAAGTACCTTTTAAAGGTACTCCAATTAACTTCTTTTTCTTTGATCCCCTTGACTCTTTTCAGATCTTGCCACCATATGTCTGCTTTTCCAGAGAGATTATAAATTTCCATTCTTGCCTTCAGCTAATTTGAATAGTTGTATATCTGAAAATATTTCCTCATCCCGGATAAACAGGACTCTGCTTCCTCCCCTTTTTCAATCTCTCCGTTGAAAGTTGGGGGATTTTTTTTTTTTAACTCCCCGGAAATCTCTTCATAGGGTCTGTACTTCTTCTTTCTGGCATACAACTCAGCCTCACTACTGTCACTAGTAGTGTAATAACTCCGTTGTTCCTTGAACCCTTCAGATGATGAACTGCTTTAAGCTTTAGCTAGCTTCATATTTTTAGATCCTTTTTGATGGCTAGCTTCCTCAGATTCGGATCTTTTGCTCCTCCCTTCAGTCTGAAATTTTTCCACCAAAATTTGGTTCAACTCTTCTTGAGTCTTCAAAATCCTCTCATTGTCCTTCTTGACTGATTCCATTTCAGTCTTCAAATCCTTTATAGTCTGCATCAGCTGTGAGGAGTGAGCAGTTACCTCTTCTAACACAGGTTCTCTAGACAATTGTCTTGTCTCGGTGTTTGGAGACTCCTCCTGGGCATATTGTCCTAGCTTCTCCATACATGCCTATTAGATTTAGAAGAAGAAATGTTTTGTTCTTTACATAAAACAAAATACAGGTTAGTACATTATTTTTACTATTCTGTGGAAACTAGTTGGGCCGCATCAAGGACTGGTATTTGAACCATGCTCTGATACCAAATGTCATAACCCCAAATTTTCTGAAAAATTTAAATTTTTTAAAATTGCATATTGTTAACGTAAACACAGTTTAACTAATCATGTAATTAGCTATAATTTACCACATTCTGTATCTGAAATTATCTGTTGGTTAAGTTTAGCAGTAGAATAGTTCTCTTTAGTTTACTGACTTTGTTTTCATTTTGTCCACAAGGTGAGACTGTCAAGCAAACTGGGCTTACTTAGCTTTCGAGCTAATGCAGAAGTTTCCTATTCTTACAGACTACAGGTAAGAGGTCTTGGTGCTGCTAGTTGCTATTCTAAAGTATTTAATAATAGTTCGCTGCAAAAGAAGAGCTCAGTAGAAAAATAATTGCTAAACAAATTCCAATGCTTGTTGAGGTACATTTTAAAACCAGCCTTCTTCCTGGTAGAAGTAGTTTATGGTTCTTGTTAATTTCAGAATTATTTTATATTATATTTGTAAAGTATATAAATGTTCTACTGATTCTTTATAGCGGAGTAAGAGAAACTGAGCTTTATAATCCAATGTATGATTTCATTTGTATGTTATTTCGTTACACATTAACAGTAAAATGATAAGGAGTTTACGTATTAATGTCTCCAGATTCAAACCAAAAGTTTAGAAGAGTTTACTGTTAATTTTTACGAGAATTATATCAATGTTGATGCATAGAGTTTTTCATTCGCTCTTCAACTATTTCAAGCATAACTGAAACTTCTTTTTTTATAATATACATATATTTTACTGAACAGGTTTTATCCTATTCCCTTTATGTTTACAAAGGGACAAGCCCTTAAGGGCCTTTAATTCGTAAAAGAAAGCATCTCTAAATAGCCTATCTATTTTATCCTGGTAAAACTTCTAGGTAAGAGAGATTGTGGCTTACTTTGCCAAGTCATCCATTGAAGTAAAGTTTATTACCTGTAGCATAAACTGTCTCTACACAGGAGTTACTACTTTCTTTTTTTAACTTTCACCCAAAGTTACTATTTTAACCTAGGGAAAATTTATGGAGGTTATTAAGACAAAAAAGACCAATGTCATAGTTTTTACTACCCAGTTGATTGAACCTTAATATTTTAACACGCATAAGGTAAGGTATAAGGTGGAATCAAAAGCCTAAGAATTTATCATAATCAAAATCAAATTATACTTAGTCTTTATATTTTATGGTTCTACAAACTTGTAGAAGAAAATCCTCCTTTTCAACCATTTATAAATTATGGAGAATATTAATTCCCTAGCAAAAAGAAATTATAATGATAACCTTATCGTAACAATAGAGAGTTAAAACTTGTTAAAATAAATACTTGAATAAGTATTATTATCACTTAAACTTAGATATTATAATTTCCTTTCACGACAATTTTCCAAAACCTACTTTATTTAAGACTGTAATTGCTGAATGTCAAAATAGCCTTTCACTTGAATGGTGAGGTTATGAACAAGGTCATGACTTTACAAATTTATGGTTTGACTCTAAATAACACTCTTATAACCTTTCACTCACACATTCCAAGCTTATAACATAAGATTATGTTATGTAATTATTATCCTTAATAGAGTATACTCTCTAATCAATGGTTTAATATATGGAATAACATGTTAATATGTTATGAGTCGTAGTGTTATTAAACCTACGATGAACGTAAAATTTTATCATGAGTTGCAATCATATATATGATGATTTATCATAAGGTAATCAATGAATTGTTTGCTTTTTACGACGTTGATGAGTTATAAAGCAAGGCTTATATATAATAACGTGTTCCCTGTCATCGTAATGTAATGATAGGTTGACCTCGACTAATGGCTAAAGTTAAACCTTTGAACTTAGCCTAATGATTGATGAATCCGTTCTTTGCGCTTGCTCCTGGACGACTATAGAGATTTACCCACCGTGTACGAAGTATTTGTAGTGGGACGTGGCACCACCGTGACCATGTACTATATGGTTAAAAGGATTTCTCCGTCAAACCCTATTCTCATTGCTTTCACCCGTGAAGTTTGGCCTCTTGCCGCTCTGCAATGGTGCTAGTGCACCCTAGATACGCCACTCCACTGCACTAACGATTCCCAGCTCGTTACTTCCCTGCGGATCATTTTGTTACACCTTTGCAGTGTTGTTTCATGTGATGCCAAAGTTCATCTGTCAACTGTCCTCCCTCTAGGATTTTCAGTCTACCAACCCTACCCGAGTCTTTAACGGTGTACCACCCTTCCCTCAGTGAAAGCCATGGTTTATTCTTCTGTAATAGCGATGGTTTGTTTACTGTGATGTTAAACTCTTCCTCCCTGTCTGCAGTAGGGTTACCTTGTCACGTTGGTGGATGTTTTGCTATTGCTGGTGGTCACACCTCTGTAAAAACATATCAGGTAAAAGAATACTGCTTATTTCTTTCTGTTCTTACTGTTTATTCTTAACGCCATACTGCTTATTCAACTTATAAATTTTTAATGTTATTGTTCCTTAATGTTTGCAAGTCTTGGCCTTCCTTCTGCTTGGTTTCTGAAGCAAGGATTTGGGCAGCAGCTACAAGTCCTGGTAAGCCTGGTTACGCCATGGATCTTTCTCCTTGTGGGGTTCCTTTGGAACTTTCTAGGGTTGGCACAGGAGGCCCAAAACCCTTACGGCTTCAGTTTGTCTCGATAATCTGTTTGCCAGTTATATTAGAGGAAGAAACCCTTACGCTGTGCGAGGGTACTCCGGCTTAGGCCGAGGTTGGATATATTAGTTTTTCCTTTTATTTTTGGTTAAGTGTTGTGTAAAACACTAGGCTGTAAGCCTGTCATGAAAGAGGTTACGACCTCAACTTCTTATTAATTTTTGAATATACAGGGTTTCTACCCGAAGTATATAGTATAAAATATTATTACTGTTTTTCTTTCGGTAAATCTTAGTTTGTATTACGACATTTACTTTTAATTCACAAATGGTGTAAGTATAACTAAGATACAGGCTTGTAACAGCCTTATTTTGTTGATTTTTAAATATGGCCGTGAATGAATTAATGTCTTGGCTCCATAGTTATTGATTTAGTTTATATTCGAAATAATAGGGTTAAACCCTAATTCGAAATTAGGAACACTGTTAATTAAGTTGTAATACTTTTCTGTAAATTGTGAAGTTATTTGATGAATTTTACATTACTTATTAAACTCGATGAGTCGAGTATTCTACAATGTTGAATATATCCTAAAATGATGATGTACTTGGTTTATTTATCTGTAATGTTCGTATATATAAATGCGATTATCCTTCTGTACAAGTTTATCTAATTGACTTACTCTATTTTAAAGATGAATAATTCTATAGAACTGTTTACCCTTCAGAATAGAATAGATGGGTATACAAAAAGAAAAACAGTATGTAACTGTTAGTAATTCTAGAGTATAGAATTTATATTATAATAAAAATAAATTAAGGTATTACTGTAATCACCCAATAATATTATCTGCATACAGTAAATAATAAAATAGTAAATACTATTTATAAACATAATGTATTTACCCTAACTAGAGTACTATTACCTTCATTGTTATTTGAACTCAGCTTCCTTAATATGTAATTGGAAATAGTAATTCGTTCTTGATTTTATTATACTTATTGGATAAAAATAGCCTGTTAATATCAGGTTCTTATTCTTACTGTATTAATTAATTTGGAGATAAACTTCCTGTATTATATTCCAATTTAATTTATAATAAGAAAAGAATGTAAAAATAACTAATCAAGTTCTATCCTGTTAACAGCTCAAATAGTATAGGTTAGCAGCTATATGTTTTTACTTAAGCTTAACTAAGGATACAAGAATAAATAAATACCTTATTTGATTTTACAAAAGTAATTTCTACTTTACTAAAGTTCATGTAGGAATAAATAAAGATTCTAGCTACTTTTCAATGATATTTAAAATAGACATTTAAATTTACTGATAGTAACTACAATATTAAGAACTATTTTCTCTGTTAGTAGATATTAATATCTGTGAACAAATCAATTTACTTCTCTGTTCTAAAAGACTTAACAGTTTTTTGTACAGAATGAAACTACTACTAAAATTCCATCACATACTATTATGTACTTTCATCATAATACTTTCATTTTAAATTCACCCCTATGCTGGAGTACGGTCTGGTAAAAACCCAGATGTGGAAAAACACAGTGGGTTCTTATTTTTTATCAAAGATTCTATTACTGATTAAATAAAAACATTTACATCACTGAACCAGTTAAATCTTTATATCATAGCTACAAACATAACATTCAACCATTCACAGTTATTAAAACAACTACAGTTAGGTGACAGAACCTGCTTAAGCTTTGGACAACAATAGCAATGGGATGCCGTTCCTCCCTACCAACTCCTGGAGAGTGCTCAAATAGCGACTCCTCAGGACCCCCGAGCTTGCTCTGGTCTCCCTGGCTGGAACTAGGTGCAGCAATAGTTAGATACCAGTCTTCAAACTCAGTATTAATCCAGAACTTATTAGTAAGTTCTCCCAGCTAACAAGCTGTAATAAACCAAGTTACTGCAGCATTCCTCTCAGAACAACTTCCTTACTGTTTTTCCCTCTTCCCTCAATGAATTTCCTGAATATCATTCACCTGAATGAATTCTCTCTGGAAAAATATCTGAGCCCCTCAGCTCTATTCATTGGGTACTTTTAAAAGATTGCCTATGTCTTTTTGGGTTAGTTGTCATTTAATGAGCCACCTGCTCTGATCCCACTTTCTTGGGGGATCATGACCCCAAATATAGGGAAGTTGCCACCTGTAACTTAGGAAGTGTTTGAGGATGCTGCCACTTGTCTTTTTCCCTCCACCTAGTTCCATCCACCATTTTGACCAATAACCTCTTCTTAACAGCTCTCCCATGCTGTTGTCTCCACAATTTATTTATTAATAATAAAATATTCTGAATTACATTCCACTTCTGTTGACTCTGCTGAGTCATCAATTCCTACTTAGCATTAAATTTAATATAATGTATCAGGAATACAATTAAACAATTAACATTATTTTACAAAATTGGGGTATGTGACATACAGACACCGACACCATAACTACGTTGGCTTCTAAAACAAACACACACACCCAACACAAGAAAATGAGTCCTTTCTCTACAACGCAGTCCCTCAGACCTTGATCTCCCTTCCAGTGCTATTCAAGGGTTGCGGAGAAGAAATCCAGCCCACAAACTCTGTCTATGTGGTTCCTAACCCAGTAGGTTTATCAAGCACATCAGGCCCTCATTCACCACTCCAATGCAGTCTGAGGACAAAACCACTACGTGCATGCAACAAACTAGCTATTAAGCTTTAACAGGGGAAAAGAAACTCCCTAGATTGTTCTTGGCCCTATCGTGGCCAAAACGATCCCACAACCACCTACCACAGCCAATTCACAAGGTAAAACACAGCCAACAAAGGTGGAAAACAATAGGAGAAAACCACAGCAACAGCTCACGATGAAGCAACAGAACGTCACACAGTCCAGACATAGCAGCAATGTTGGATGTGAGGACCCTGCGGAAAATAATTAATCAAAATACACGATATAGCAGCAGAACTCAAAATCACTTTTATATTAATCGCAGGCCACTTCGAGGGGGCAACCTCCTTTGAGCAAGCTCAATACAAAATAACTTCACGGTGCCTTCCTTGGCCTCAACACACACTTATATACTAAAAATAGGCACCAATACTATGGGTCAAAACCATGGGCCAATATAAACTATGGACCAACAAATACTACAGGTGGCTTACAAAGCATATGTGCCCAACAACAATAACACAAAATATGGATCAACAATTACTATGGGACGACTTATAAAGCATATGCGTCCAACAACAATATACTAACACGGTAAAGAGAAGGATTGACATGGGTTCCTAACATCCCCTCCCCCTTAGAAAAAGCTTTGTCCTCAAAGCTTTAGATGTGGAAATTGTCGCTGAATCTGAAGGAGTGGTTCCCATGTAGCATCCTCGGGATGCATTCCGTGCCATTGAATTAAGACCTCTGTGATAGAGCGAGAGAGAAGCTGACGAGTGTGCTTATTGAGGACAGCCTTCGGTTCCAAAAAGATGGATCCTTCATTATCCAGTTCTAGTAAAATAGTTTGGCCTTTGATGTTGGTGCCAAGAACTTTCTTCAGACAAGAGACATGAAATACTGGATGAATGCGGGAAGAAAGAGGAAGTTCCAATTTATAAGAAACAGACCCAATCTTATAAAGAATCCTATATGGCCCATAGAACTTTGGAGCGAGCTTATGACACCCTTTGAGTTTTAGTGAGGATTGCTTGTAAGGCTGGAGACGAAGAAAAACCATATCACCGGCTTCAAAAGTGCGCTCAGAACGGTGCTGATCAGCTTGTTGCTTCATGCGATTTCTTGCCATGTGAAGATTTTCGCTCAAAATGCGAAGAACCTCATCACAGTTTCGAAGGACCGCGTCAACTGCCTGAACTAGAGAACTGCTGGGGGTGTAAGGAAGAAGAACTGGCGGTGCCTGACCATAAACTGCTTCATATGGAGTCATTTTAGAGGCAGGGGGGGAAGAGGGATTGTACCACCATTCAGCGAGAGGGAGCCACTTTTCCCACTGATGTTGTTGCTCAGAGGAGAAGCAACGAAGATAAGTTTCCAAGCATTTATTGATAATTTCAGTTTGACCATCCGTTTGGGGGTGATAACCTGAACTCATCTTCAATTTGGTGCCAGTGTGGTGAAAGAGTTCTATCCAAAAATGACTGGTGAAAGTCGCATCATGATCCGAGACAATGGAAGAAGGCATTCCATGAAGACGAAAGATCTGGTCCAGGAAAATTTGATCAATGGAGGGGGCTGTATAGGGATGGCTGAGAGCACAAAAATGACTATATTTGGAGAGGCGATCCACCACAACCAAAATCACAGTCTTCCCTCCAGATTTAGGGACCCCTTCAATGAAATCCATAGAAATGTCTGTCCATATCCGGGTAGGTATGGGGAAGGGTTCGAGCAATCCCGGAAGGGGTGTTGTTTCACCCTTATTGCGCTGGCAGGTATCACATTCAGCCACCATCTGTTGAATTGTCATTTTCATGCCCTGCCAAAAGAAGTTGCACCGTGCCCGTTCATACGTTGTGAGAAAACCAGAGTGCCCAGCTGACGGAGAAGCATGGAGATGATGATCAGAGAAAAGTTGCATTACAAGAGCCATATGTTGGAGATGTTCAGCCCATGTTTTATTGTAGATGAGGATATCATCAAAAAATACCAGAATGAATTTCCGCAAATAGGGTCGGAATATTTTATTCATCAAGGCTTGGAATGTGGAAGGAGCATTAGTGAGACCAAAGGGCATGACCAAAAACTCATAGTGGCCATCATGTGTGCGGAAAGCTGTTTTAGGGATATCATCCTCATGAACCCGAATTTGATGATACCCAGAGCGAAGATCCAACTTGGAGAAAAACTTGAGCACCATGAAGCTCATCAAGAATCTCATCAACAATAGGAATTGGAAACTTATCCTTGATGGTGAGGTGATTAAGTGCTCGGAAGTCAATGCAGAGGCACCATGACCCATCTTTTTTACGGACAAGAAGAACTGGTGAAGAAAAGGAACTTGTGCTTGGGCGGATAATACCTTGCTTCATTAAGTCCCTAACGAGGAGTTCAATCTCTATTTTTTGGTGAAATGGGTAGCGATAGGGCCTGATGTTGGGAGGAATGCTTCCAGGAAGGAGCTGAATACGATGGTCCTCTGGTCATGAAGGTGGAAGTCACACTGGTTCAGCAAAAACACCTGTATATCGATCTAGAATTTGTTGGAGATCCAAAGGAGTAGTGGGGGCCACTGATGGTTGCATTTGAATGGAATGGAGCTGAGTGATGACACCATGGGAACTCTTATTAAGGAGTTTTTCCATGCAATGTGAACTGATGATGCTGAGAGACCCTGGTTGTAATCCTTTCAATGTGTGTTTGTGTCCATCGGGGGAGAACTACATCCAAATTTCAGCAAAATCCCATAATATGGGGCCAAGTGTGCGCAGCCATTGAGCGCCCAAAACCACATCACATCCACCTAAGGTCAAGGAAAACATGTCAGAGCGGAGGTTATAATCTCCCATAGAGATACGCACATTATGACACTTCCCTTTGCAAGGTAAGGTGCCCCCATTGGAAACCATGACTTCAAAGTTGGAGCAAGCATGGATAAAACAATCAACTTGTTTGGCGATCTGAGGGTCAATGAAATTATGAGTGCTGCCAAAATCAATGAGTATTGTAAGAGGAAGCTTCTTGAAGTACCTGCGTACCCACATTGTTTGGGGGGCAATGACTCCAGATCAAGCATGGAGGGATATCTCGGGTTGGTCATCCTGAGATGGAGGGTCAGTAGGCGGCTCCTGAATGTCAACCGGAGCATCCATTGTATCGGGAGCTTCTTCACCAATTTCAGAGGTAGGTGGAGAATCCACATCCAAGGGATAGAGCTTTTGTTGAACACATCGATGTCCCCGAGTGAATTTCTCATCACAATTATAACAAAGCCCTTTTTCTCTGCGTGCCTGCATCTCTGTTTCAGACAAATGCTTGATTTGAGGTGAGCGAGGAGCTGGCGGAATGGGAGGTCGTTGAGAACCCATATTTCGGAAGGGAACAAAAGAGGATTTGGAGCGTTGTTGGGCTGTAATCTTGTCTTCTGCCAACTTAGCCAACCCCAGGGCTTCCATCATTGTGTTGGGACTAAACATTTTGACCTCAGAGCGAATTGCATCCTTTAGACCACTGATAAAACAACTCCGGTAGAAGTCATCAGGTAATCCTTCAGTGTGATTAACTAGTTTCTCAAATTCAGTTTGATGCTCTTTCACAGTGTCAATTTGGCGAAGTTTAGTGAGAGCTCCTGTGAAGTCATCAAAAGCACTAGGACCAAATCGTTGCAAAAGGAGCTGACAAAAATCAGGCCATTTTGGCTCTTCATGAGCCTTGATGTACCAACGATACCATTGAAGAGCTTCCTGGTCCAAATGAAAGGAGGCAAGTGGAACTTTGTTGACATCAAAAGTATTATGAAGACTGAAATATTGTTCTGCATGATAGATCCATCTAGACGGATCAATACCATTGAAGCAAGGAAAATCTAGCTTCGGACCGCGAAAATTGCTGGAAGAAGAGAACCCATTATCTGATGAAGACTCGTACTGTCGTCTGGTGTTCATAGCTGAATGCTCAATATGGAGACCGAGAAATTTTCCATCTAGTTCCTGGAGTTTGGCTTGAATAGCTGCAAGTGCTTCCTCCATGGTTTTTGCTCCTCTGCGGGTGACAACCATAACCAGGAGTTTTTTTTTTGGGGGGGGGGAGTGGGTAGAAAAACAAAAACAAAAACTGTTTCAGTAGAGGAAAATCTGGATTTGGGAAAAAATCGGAAGGGTAATTTGGGTTTGAGTAAGTTTTGGACACTGTCAAAAGGACAGGGAAGAAAAAAATGGGGATTTTAGGAGCGGGGTGAAAGAATGAGAAAATTTGGTAGAGAGGGACAAAGAAGTAGAATGAGGAAAGGAATACAGTGGAAAAATTTGAAGGCGTTTGGGTGAAAATCGAAGGAGTTATGGCAAACCCTAAAAATAGACAAATGTGGGATTTCGGGTCTTGGGAAGTGGAATTTGGGATAGGGTCTTCAGGAATGAAATATGCAGAATGGAATTGCAGAGGTGTCAGTGAAGTTTCAGGGAAAATAGAGTTGAAACCAAGGAGATATGGCTGAAAAACAGATTTTTTTTATTTATTTTTTTATTTATTTTTCTTCCCTCAGGAAGGGATCTGCAATGGCGCAAAAGTGATCGGAAACAGTGGAATATGCAATGGCGCGAAAGTGATCGGCAACAAATGGATATGCAACGGCGCGAAACTGACCGGCAACAGTTCTAGATAGAGGAAATTTGCGATTGTGCAACTGAAAATAGATATGGACCCCAGGTATGTGCAACTTCCTATCGGTTCAAGGGAATCACTCGACCACCAATGTTGTCTGACGACTTGCGTATTGGGGCAGTACCCCTCACTCCACGGCTCAGGTAAAACTGATAGCCACTTGGCCACAAACGACAGCTCTTGGTTTACCTCACGGGTGGGAACTAGTCAATCAGGTAGGGGTCGTTGCCCTTTTCACTGGCAGGTCCTCTCAATGGGCCAGCTACTTCGGGGTTCCTGTGGTACTCCTCACAATGCGTTTTAGGGATTATTCCCAAGTACTTCCCACAGTTAAGCGGATAGGGATTATTCCCAGATCCGAACCTGCAACAAAAGCGAAAAAAAAAATTTGGGCAGAAATTTCACTCAACGAGCCCAATAAAGTGCTCTGATACCAGATGTGAGGACCCTGCAGCAAATAATTAATCAAAATACATGATATAGCAGCAGAACTCAAAATCACTTTTATATTAATCGCAGGCCACTCCGAGGGGGCAACCTCCTTTGAGCAAGCTCAATACAAAATAACTTCACGGTGCCTTCCTTGGCCTCAACACACACTTATATACTAAAAATAGGCGCCAATACTATGGGTCAAAACCATGGGCCAATATAAACTATGGACCAACAAATACTACAGGTGGCTTACAAAGCATATGCGCCCAACAACAATAACACAAACTATGGATCAACAATTACTATGGGACTACTTACAAAGCATATGCATCCAACAAAAATATACTAACACGGTAAAGAGAAGGATTGACATGGGTTCCTAACAGAAAACAATGATGGAGTAAAAACGTAGACTCTATGTAGGAGCAGGAGGAAGTACAAATCCGTAGACTAATGGTCAGTGAGGAAGAGGATAACGAACCCCCATACAATGATTTTAATCCCTTTTAACTCTGCTCTGCATGGGAAAAATGAATAGCTCACAATCAGGATAGTGGGAAGACCATGCGCAACCCAAAAGGTGCATCGACGAGAGAGTGCAGGCATGGGCGTAGTGGTTTTCCTGCCAGCAATTAGATGCCCCAACTAACAATAGAACAGTTAATATGGTGGTTGGATGAGACAAGGAAAGGTGAGCAATCAAATAAGGTGGTGACACATGGCTTTTCCCACGGGATCCACGTTTATCAATCCCCCACTTAACCTTAGGAAATAATGCCCCTTCTCAATTTGGTTGCAGTGAACATAGCTGGATGGGTTTATTTATTTAAAAAGCATGGTTACATGATGCCACAACTTAATATATGTCATATGTCCCAATATAATCGGTGACAATTCCAATCCGAAACATAACATAACCAAATTGATGGTGGGTCCTTGGCCTTTAGCTCCGCACCATGATTATTTACAATGTATATATATATATATATATCATGTATATTTAATGCATCGGGGTCAAAACTGGGGTGTTACAAGCGTGTAGACTGATTAGCGATCTGGATGGAAAGCTGGACAGCAAGCTGGAAGGTGAGCTACGTCGTGAGTTGGACAGTGAGCTGGACAACGAGCTGGATCATAAGCTGGATAGAGAGTTGGATGCATTGTCTGTTTGTTTGTTTGTTTGTGTACTTGTTATTAATTCACCTAAACAGACTACATAACCTGCAAACGAATATACACATTAAGTAACATATCACATATGCTTTAAATAATGTTAATTTAAATCAATAAAATCATAAAATGACAATAATAAATATATTATATATAAACCTTTAATTATTTCATACCTTGGGATAAATGGTGATCTGTGTGGAAGAAAATACATAAAAAGATAACAAAACATATGTTTAAATGAGTAATTTAATTTCCAAAAATGATAATAAATCTAGGCTCAACATTCCCCCAAACCAGAGAAATGTCAGGTCCCACTGAGCAAAAAAAAATAAGAAATCACACTGTCATAACGAACTTTGAGACATGAGATAGCAACGAGCATATGCATAAATGAGTGAGTTGATAAGGTTTATAATTAGTTCAACCATATCCAAAGTAAACTTTCGATAGGTTGAACATATGATACAAAGACATAAATCGCATTTATGGTAAGATTGATCAACAAGAAAATTGGTCATTTGATAATTTACATGCATGATTGGGTAAAAGGATAGGGTTACTAAGAGTGAAATGATAATTAAAAAAACTTTTAAGGTCAAAGCATTCACATGGAGGTAAAAACTATTTGTCAAAAACAAAATTTGGTTAGCAAATTTTAATCATAAGTGTTGTAATATCACCAAGTTTTATTAGATCATCATTTGGTATTTCATTTGGACCATCATTCAATCTTTCATAAAGTTATGCTTCATGCTATAACCAAGTTCCACTGCTTAAATGATCCTGAAAACACTTACCATTTGTCAAAGATAAATAGATCTGTCATAAATAAAAACATTCTAATTTTTCTTAATCCTCTGCCCCCCCCCAAACCAAAGATATGGCATGTACTCAAGCCATGAGAGAGAATATTTTATTGTTCTAGATAAAATAAAAAGTGCTATCATGTTGTTTATTATTTTGTAAGAAAAGTAAAAAATAACTAGTAAATGTAAATGATGCAAATATGTATATTCATGAAAAATATAACAATGCTTAAAAAGACCACTTGAATGTTTTTAAAAAAAATATAACTGAAAGAAATTCCATAGGAAAAGCTAGTCATCCATGCCTTATTTAAAGATATCTTGTCATCACAAAATATTTTAAGTTTACACAAAAATGTGTGAGATTTAAAGCTATGGGTCCCATTTCTAAGATAATTATATCATAGATATTGATTGAATTAGATGGTTGGATCCAAGCCCTACTTATAGCCATTCTCTAATGACAGCATAAACAATTGGCCTACACATGTATTTATATATATTCTGGTTTTTAAATATATTATCATTTTTCTTAACCTATGCATAGTGTTGCATTAACCAGATCTCTTTTACCCAATATTTCCCTGCTGCCAGCAGGCCTATTCAGTACCCCGACGGGTTTATCTTGGTACCATGCAAGCATAATCCCGCTGCCAGTGAGCTTGTTCAGTACCCCGGTGGTTTTACTTGCATTTATCGAGCTTCGTTGTTTTAAGTTTCTATTTAGCATTGACCCACTTCTTGCAGGCCTGTTCAGTACCCCGGCGGGTTTTCCTTGTATAATGATATTAAATATATGAAAGCCAATTGGTACTAGAGTGTGTTAAGTCCTTCTAAACACATAATTCAATTTTGTAAAATAAACCTATAAGTATTTTCATAATGGAATTAACCATAGATCATGTCAAAAGAGAATAACTTAAGGTTGTTCTTTGTCCTTACATTCCTTCTTCTTCATAAAAGATAAGTAATGTTCCCCACAAGTAGAAATTCCACTTACTCTTGAGTTATCATGAAAATACTTGAGAGACAAGTTTTGATAACAAGTATAGGATGAACTAGTTAATCCATATGCATAAGGTGAGATTTGAAAAAGACGATAATGAGAGTAGGTCTGTCAAGCAACTGTTCAAAATAGAAAATCAGAAACATACATGTCTGAATCAAAATACCAAAAACTATCTGAATCATAAAAGAACCAGTTTAGAGTGATATATAGAGAATTGTTTTTAATTGTCACTATAAGCTGTAAATTTCAAAAGTACCCCAAGAAAAGTTAAGATACTTGATGAATGTTTTAGTGTACTTCCCTTTTCCGAATAATACTCCATGAGCTGCTTATAGAGATAAAGTGTTTATAACCAACTGCAAAACCACTTGTTAGATGACCCATATTTACTTATAAAACATATATAACATTATAGAAAGGAAAAGAGTCACCTGTACTAAGCTTGTCAGGAATGGATCTTATTTATTTGATAAAAAAAACATATTTAAATAATATCTTATTATACTTAGAAAGAGAGAAAAATAATTATATTCAAGTGTATGAATCCTTCTAATGTAACCAAGTTCGAAGCAAAATAAAAAATATACCTTTATCCACATACAAAAAAATATAGTAGTGATTGTCTGGATACGAAGAACCAAGAAACCTGTTTGATTTAGTAGCAATGAGCATTGAAGGAGGGGATGGTACCGTGTCTTGGTTGGCTCTTGGAACCATAGTTTAATGTAGCTTATGTATTCTATGTTCTCTTCTTTATTTTTTATGTCATGAGGTCTTTCATCAAACCCCAGAATGTATACAGAATCTATGTTTAGTGATGGGGAATATTCAAGTTCTAATGTTTGTTCTTCATCAAATGAGATCCATTCTATGTCGATCTTATCTTCTTGTGGAAAATTCCAAGTAGAAAATTCATGTTCTTCTATATTGTCTATGACTCCTAGATCTACCACCTCTCCAGGTCTCATATGAATTTCTTGTAATAATGTTGGTGATGTAGGTGAGGTGGGTAAATGTTGTAGTGCAACACTATAAGCATATTATACTACTTTATTATTGTTAAAATGTGGAATATATTGAACAGGAATGTGCATAGGGCATAGATGAATTTTATGAGCAGGTATTTGCAGCTAGTGCAATTGATTGGCTTATGTAGTTAATCCTACCTGGAAAATTTGTTGAAGATCTTGCGGAAAGTGTATAGGAACAGGAAGTGTTGCAACATCAGAGAGAGTATCCCTATGATCATAATATGAGACAGAAAGGCTTTGTGAACAAGGTTGATAAGGGTTAAGATGAGGCTGCAATGACTGAGAAGAAGGTATATTTTTACTAGTCTTGAATTTTCCTCTTGAATACCTTCTACATAATTCACAAACATCATCATATGATAACTGAAATACATCACATGTTCCCATCAGAGTTAAAATTTCTAAATATTCATTTTTTATGCCTTTGAGTAAATTTTGTTTCAAGGTATCCTTCCCTGATTGTCTTAGTTTTGATCTCTGAAGGTTGTATTGAAAGCGTTCGACATAGTTTTCCAAAATTTCTTCTTCTCCTTGGGCTATTCCGAAGATGTCCTCCTTGACTTTGCAATAACTTGGTATCGTTTTAAGGATATATGTTTCATATCTTCCCAAGTTTGAATGCAGTTCCCACCTAGGTTCATGAACCATTGGAGGGCTGCTACTTTCAAGGTAAGAGGAAAAATTTTCAGATTTTGAACATCATATCTTCTACAGAGTATTTCCAATTGAAATAAAAATTCATTTGGGTCTTCATTCTCTAGTTTGTGAAAATTTGGCAAAATGGATGGGGGAACGTGCTGTATTTGTGCCACTCCCCCTAGATCTCTAATAGGTAATTCAAAGGTAACAACTTCTAAATCCTTCTCCCCTACCATATCTTCCCACAACATAGGTAGTTATTCATGTATTTATATTGAAGTTCCTCTTTCGAATGTTCCTATCAATTTGTTAGCAGGATGGGTGGTGCTTACAACACCACTAAGTGATTTAAATGTTAAAATAAGTCACACACTTAAATAAACTCACGCTAACTCTTTGTATAAAATAAAGAAACTGAATACTGAAATGAAATGGGTGTGGGGGACCTAGTTGTAGTGTATCTACCTTTAGAATCTCTAGGTCTGTTCATGAAAAACTAAACTAAAGAAAATCCTATGCTACTACTATTGCTCGATTTGGGGGCATCTGTTATAACAGATCCACAAGAAGCTGTTATAACAGATGCATAAGAAGCTGTTATAACAGATGCACAAGAAGCTGTTATAACAGATGCACAGGCAGTTGTTATAACAGATGCACATGTTCTTACCTCTCGTCTCACTGCTACCCCACCAGCAGCCTATTACTAAACTTCATAATGACATTCTATTTATTCTACCTTACAAAACAACTCCCCGAAAACGACGCCAAAATGTTGGGTGTTATAATTCCTGGATTAATTCACCTAATATTTAATTATCGATTGAGGTTGGTAGGCTTCGAGTTGCTACAAAATATATGTGAAGGTATAGGGTGTTGTGTAAATATTTTAACAAACAAAAGATCAACAGATCTTTCAAAATGAAAAACCGAGTCAAACTCCTAAGAATGCAATTATTAATATAATTGAACCAAGAGAAAACATCAAACTAAAATAAGATCAAGATATATTACTTTATTTAACAAATGAGAATACAATCACTACTTTTTATGACAAAGTCTACTTAGTGACTTCAAAAACTAACTAAGCAAAGAAAGTGTACATTTGGAAATGCAAGTACAACAACTAAATAATTTATAAACAAATAACTCCTAACTAAAAAGGATACTATCAACAAATACTTAAAAGGCTATGATGCAAAGAAAATTTAAATAAGTGAATTGAAAACTAAGTAAGAGAAACAAGTAGAAAACTTAATAAAGAAAAATGAATAAGAGAAGCAA
Source organism: Pseudotsuga menziesii (assembly GCA_001517045.1). Lineage (NCBI taxonomy): Eukaryota > Viridiplantae > Streptophyta > Pinopsida > Pinales > Pinaceae > Pseudotsuga > Pseudotsuga menziesii. The sequence continues at coordinate 381,885 of LPNX010953498.1, forward strand.
GTATAAAACTTAATAAAAAACTGAATTCTATCCTACAAGTCTCTGTTTTTAATCACACAATGAAAAATAAAACTATTCCTAAAGATAACACTACTAATCCTATGTTTTACATGCAAACAGAACTTCACTAATTCCTACCGGTTCAAAAGAACCATCTATGTCTAATATCCACCTTTGAGGGGGTAGCAGAGACTCCACTGTAGTGATTAGAGGAAGGCTTTGCAGCCTTCTTGACCTTCTGAGAGGTTGGTCCTCCACGATTGAAAATTTGACTCTTCGCACCCTAAGGTTGGATAAACATAAACAAACCACAGAGAAATCACTACAACAAATTCCTAAAGCCTCAACAAACACAGGGGTATAAGATATGCTTTCTGTTGGGAACATGGGCAGACCCGGGTTAACGCTTTATACGTCGCACCAACAAAAGACCCACTGTGTTGGCCCTTTCGGCAACAACCTGCGCGCAGGTTGTAGTCTCACCCGAAACAGCAATGGGGGGCCGTAGAATCAGGTTTCTGCATGCAGAGAGGGGTATTACTGTACCTTAGCCTTTCTAAATAATTACTAATCAACTTCTTGTTAACTTATCATTCATTCACATATAACTTCACAGCATAATAAACAAACCAAACTTGCATAACCCACTACCGGGAATTCACAGCGAAGCTTAGTATTAACAGAGATCTTATATTATCAGATATATTCGGTTTAATGCATGAAAATGACAGAAACAGGAACAACACAACAAAACCCCAACACCAAATATAACGTGGTTCACCCCCAGTGTAGGGGCTACGTCCACAAACTGCGTTTTATTCCTCTTTCCTCAAAACCACAGTTTATCTGCGCACTCAGCTGCAGATTCCTTCAGCTTTTGACAGCCGCGCACACAGCAGTAAGCTTCTGCGCACACAGCTGCAGACCTTTCTTACTTTCTTACAAAAACCCTCTGCGCACACAGCTACAGAGGTCGTCCATGCACACAGCTGGGACTTGTCCTTTCCTTGCCAAAAATCGACCTTACTTCACCTTATCTTTCTTACATCAAAAAGCCTAACCTATCCATTTTCCATAAGCGCTTATTTATACTGCGCAGGTTTACAAAAACCATGGTCTTAAACCATGGGCACCCACAAAACCCTAAACCCTGGATTTAAACCATGGGCTTATTACAAAAAGAGAGGGTTTTGACTTACCCTGACACCCCTAAGACTATTTTGACCCAAAGCTCCGCTTACAAATTAACCGCGGAGTTACCCCCTATGGAGTATGCGCCCCAATAGGCCCCTAAGACTCACTAGTGGCCCGTCCCGGGACACTCGGCGTCTTCGCTGGTGGCCGAATCTTCTGCGCGAGGGTCTGGAAACGACTGGTGAGATTATGCAGTATTTCATCAGTGGCTTGCTCCTTTTCCACCATCTCCTGTAGTACTGAAGAAGAGTCTGTATCAGCCTTTTCCTGTGCAAAATTGTCATATGTCTTCAAAATTTTGAGCTGGCTTTCCGCAGCATTGGTCAACTCTAAGGCTTCATCTACCAAGGGCTGTAGCGCACTTTCCAACATTGTCACCTTCGTCCTGCGGGACTCGATCTCCTGCTGAAGTTCCTTGCTGCGTTTTACTCTAGCCATCTTCTGCATAGGTGGCAGCGTCTTGATGTCTATTCGGACTACATCGAGCTCGTCCTAGCGCATCTTGATGGTTTCCTGAATTTTCCCTACATCGGGATGATCCTGTAAATTTTCCCAAGCTTCTATGCTGTCTTCCAGTAGTTTTGTGACACTAGCCATGTTGTCTGATATTTTTATTGCTGAAGCCTTGATATCCTGCTGGCGCTGTTCTCGTTCCTCTGGAGGAGTCTCGGGAGGGATGCGTAGTTGTAGTTCTGCAATCTGTTGCTGATATTCTATCTTCATCTGTTCTAATTCACTGTGGGACTGCTGGGCATAGTTTTTCATCTTAGCAATCTTCTGCTTTGGTTCCTCTGTTTCCTGTATGTTGGAGCCAGACAGACTCCGACATGCCTCATCCAACGCTTGCAGTAGCGTAGTTGTTGTCTGCTCGGCCTCTTTCTTCTGTTGCTCGATCTCTTGTAGGCGCGCAGCGGAAGTTTTGTTCTGCTTGATGGATTCCTCCAGTTGGACCTGTGACACTTGAGCTCGGATATGGATCTCCTTTGTAATCGCGAGCTGTCGGAGGTGCAACTCTGACATAGGTATCTTTGTATAATCAAGCTCTGCACTTATATTTGTCGGGGGTCGAGGATCGATGGCAGGCTGCATCGGCGTTGCACTGGAAACCTGTCCCTGGGGGTCCCTAAGGGGCCATTGCGTACCGTCCTGCTGTGGGGGTTCCATAGTGCTGCTTGCCGCAGTACTGGGTGCTGGTTTTGCAATTAGGTCTTTTAACTCTGATACCCTAGTTGTGAGACTTGCGAGGATGGCAAGATGTAGCTCCACGAATTCGGACCATTTTTTAGTAAGCACCAATGTAGATTGTTCAAGAGCATGCTCTAGTGTACTCATTGTGACAGAGGCTTCCTCCTCGACATCTTTATCCTT
>LPNX010953498.1:390261-429228 GCA_001517045.1 Pseudotsuga menziesii
TTTCTAGAAGAAATATGAGAGGAAGTTACTTAGTGTCCTTGAATATGTTCTTAGGCACAAGTGGAGGAATCATCCACCACCCTCCCACACTTTCCATAAGGGTTAACTTCCAAGCCCTCCCAAGGTCAACTAGAAATAGCCTTCCGATGTACCTGTGTATAAACCCTATATGTCAAAAGAGGCTAAAGGCTACTACAACTACACCAACAGCCTAGGGGGACAGCCGCAAGCCTGATTTGTATGCATGGGCAGGGTGGCAAAGCCCAAAACCCTGTCTAAGACATAATCTCTAGATGTGCAAAAACCTTGGTCTACGTTTTGACAAGGAATTAGAGGATTATCTCCTCAGTCCAAGACTCCACGCGACCTCATGCTTAACTCCCATTTGAGAGGAGCTTCCTAGATACAATCAATATAGAAGAGGATTTACTAAACAATTGGCAAAATAAGTCTGAATTTAAACACTTGTGGAGAGTTAAACCCCTATTCCACAAGTCTAGCCTAAGCTAGTTGGCGTATGAGCCTATAAAATAAAACTTAATAATAATTTTTTAAATTATGTCGTTCATTTTAAGGGATGTTCTTAGTCAGAAGGTAAATAGCGTGAAAGACTATGATGTTATAGACTTGATAAGAAAAATAAATTGATGTATAAACCAACTTCCAAAGCAAAATACAAATACTTAAACCAAGATTATTTTCTTTTTGTAAATGTAAGCTAATGAAAGTGAAACTAACCGTCGAAAAACTAAGAATTTTTATAATTTATGAAATTTTATTTGAAAATGCTAAAAAGAAAACTACTAAGTGCAACAAAATGCAAAAGCATAAGATGTTTTTCTTTCACTTTTTCAAATTATTCAAAAACTACAAGGCATCTAAATGCAATTTTTTGAGTAAGTTTGAATGACCACAACGTATAAAAACCAAAATGAATTATAGAGGACCTACAATGACCAAATTCAACCCAAACAGAAAGAAAAATTGGTGGAAAGCCTGACTTGGAAAAAGATAATGAATAAAATCCACTAGATTTACTAAAGAACAAGTGGCTAACTGACACTACACAAAGCAGTATAGGGAAAAAGATCTCTAAAGTCATGATCATTGACTCAGACACACATCATTGAACTCATAGACCAAGCAGGAGGTCCAACTTCAAGTTATTGAATGAAAGAAGATTCAAACAAATCAAACTCAAAGGCTTAACAATAAGCAAAAAGTATGGCGTATGGGACTTTGGACTTACAGAATTATGCCAACTACAGAAGACCCCTAAGCAGACAAAAAATCAGCCAAGATAGGGACAAGAAAACCCTACCAAATTTTTTATGCTGCTACAGGATATATGCGACTGTCTTATAGAGAAACTCGCATACTATACGCGACTGTATTATAGAGCAACCCATGTATACAAGTTGCTATATGCAACTATGTATAACAGCAACCCGTGTATACAAAGAAAATCAAGGAAAAAAAGAAAAAGGTCTCTGGATATACTATACTGCAAATCAAAGGCAAGATAAAAGAATCACACTCAGAATCAGAGAAAATACTGGTCAAGAAACTACATGAAGAACCCACAGTAGGCTGGGCTCCCCAATGGAGATGCCAATTTTGTTGTTCAGGATAAAGCACCCTTGTAACCTGTTGGGTGTTATAATTCCTATATTAATCCACCTAATATTTAGTTATCGACCAGGGTTGGTAGGCTTCGAGTTGCTACAAAATATATGTGAAGATAGAGGGTGTCGTGTAAATATTTTAACAAAGAAAAGATCGAAAGATCTTTCAGAATGAAAAACCGAGTCAAACTCCTAAGAATGCAACTATTAATATAATTGAACCAAGAGAAAACATCAAACTAAAATAAGATCAAGCTATATTACTTTATTTAACAAATGAGAATACAATCACTACTTTTTATGACAAAGTCTATTTAGTGACTTCAAAAACTAAGTAAGTAAAGAAAGTGTACATTTGGAAATGCAAGTACAACAACTAAATAATTTATAAACAAATAACTCCTAACTAAAAAGGATACTATCAACAACTACTTAAAAGGCTATGATGTAAAGAAAACTTAAATCAATGAATGGAAAACTAGGTAAGAGAAACAAGTAGAAAACTTAATAAGAGAAGCAAGTAGAAAACTTAATAAAGAAACTGAATTCTATCCTACAAGTCTTTGTTGGTAATCACACAGTGAAAAATGAAACTATCCCTAAAGATAACACTACTAATCTTAAGTTTTACATGCAAACGGATAAATTAATCCAAAAGCATAATTATAAAACAATACAATAGTAAGAAGAATCATAAACAAATAAAAGAAACAAAACATACCCTAGCTCAAAAGCATGTTCAAAGCGAAAATAGGTAGAGAAAATAATACAACTTGAATAAATATCCTAAAACAATCAAAATTATAGTCTAAATAATAAATAAAACTGTTATCTAACTATTACAGTCAAAGCATACATCAAATACTAAAGAACTGGAAATTAAAACAATTTTAAAACACATTAAAAACACTAATAACAGAACTGTGGGCTGAATGACAGACTGAACTGTAGGTCTGCAAAATAGACTGGAAAACAGACTAGAAGGATGGTCAGAATGACGGGCTGAACAGACTGTCTAAATGAGAGACTGTATAAAGAAAAAAGTATAAAATAACCTAAATGGTCTACTTCTCACCTGATTTTATGCATATGAAAATGCAATGCATAAGGAACAGTAAATAAACCTATTTAATCACCAAATTTAGCAGTAGAATAAATTCATGAACATCAAGAATCATCGCTTATTAATAAACAAACTAAAATTCAAATTACATAATCTTATAACAGAGAATAAATAAACAGAACTTAGTCTATTTAAATTGATAAAAACAATCTACTCTATCTTCTTATGAAAAAAACTAAATAATAAGCTGGAAATGAAATGACAGAAACAAATGGAAAACAACTATGTGCTCAATCTAGTTATTTAATTATGGAAATAAAATGCATTCCAAAAAGAAAATGAAACAACCATTTACAGTAACTTAATGAAATAAACAAACTAGAAATCAAAACTGAATTAGCTATAATGAAAAATAACAAAAACAAGAAAAGAAAACCTCTGGTTGATGAGGGGCCCTCTCAGCAGTCAAGGGTGACTCCCAGCTAGCACTTACATGAACAAAATCATGAACAATGGAATGTATAACTTCTATTAAAAATACTGAACAATATTATAGCGTTCTTTTCTTAGAAAACTGACTGTATAACTAATGAAAATGATCCACCACCAACACTCACGCAGAGGCTGGTATTTATATTGTTTACAAGAGATGAGCAAGTCGACCCTTTAGTGGTCAAGTTCTCTCTAAATTTAGTCAATCATAAAAGCTATTAACAAATCAAATCCCAGTGCATAGGTATCTTCCTTCTCTTTCGTGAGTCTAGTTCTTTTCATCGTGATATGGCATGCAGGATCCTTCCTTATCATGGCTGATGGAATGGTGTCAAGCAAAGGAAGCATACATGGTAGGTATTCTAGAATGGAGATGTTCCACCCTTTAAACACATGGGCAATAGCTAGGTTACAAATCTGTTCCATCGTTTAATGCATGAGATTGGTTATTAACAGTATGCAGACTGATTAGCGATATGGACGGAAAGCTGGACAATGAGCTACATTGCGAGTTGGATCATGAGTTGGATAGTGAGTTGGATCATAATCTAGATGTGTTGTCTGTTTGCGTACTTGCTATTAATTCACCCAAATAGACTATATAACCTACAAACAAATATACACATTAAGTAACATATCACATATGCTTTAAATAATGTTAATTTAAATCAATAAAATCATAAAATGACAATAATAAATGGATTTTATATAAACCTTTAATTTATTCATACCTTGGGCTAAATGGTGATATGCATGGGAGAAAATACATAAAAAGATAACAAAACATATGTTTAAATGAGTAATTTAATTTCCAAAAATGATAATAAATCTGGGCTCAACATAACGTAGGGTCTGGGGTTACCAACTTACTTCTAACTTGTAGACAATCAACCTTTTATAGGGAACGAAAAGAGAATAGGAAAAAATTCTTTCCTTACCCGATTAACGACGGTTGATCCAAGCTTGATCTTCTCTCACTCTACTCCTTTCCAAAGCTTATAGGGATGTACCTCTTCACCTAAAAAGATCAAATCCTTCAAGTAATATCTCATGCATATATATATCAGTGCTTAGATGAAAAACATATTAATGATATAAACAAACATATTCATTACACATGAAATATACACAATGCAAGATTGGAAGAAGAATTCTCTTTATTAACAATCGATGAATAAGATAAGAATAAAACCCAGCTTCTGAGACAAGGACTCTGAGTTATTCTGCTCCAAGACTCTGAAGGTATACCACCAACATAACTTTGCTCTCCAAAATTGATTGATTAGCCTCCACCCCAAGGCCTCTATTTATACTTTGGGAAATAGAGTGGTTTCGAAGGTTGGGATGGTTGAGATGATTGGGATAGTTATGGATTAGGCCCCAACTAATCTCATCTCATCTCGATTTATATTTTTTAATGTCGAATTAAGGTATACGCAAGTATTAATATAGGAAACTCACGTATGATACACGAGTTTCTCAAAGGGAACTCGCGTATGCAAGTATATGTGGATTGCAATGCAAATACTTGTGTACGATACACGAGTTGCAATGCATATAGTCACGTATGCAACCAAAAACTCATAATAAAAATATACAAGGCTGGTTTGGCCACTTCAATCCAAATTTGTCCTTTTGTGTACCAACATGAGGAATGTCAGTACTCGGACGGAGAAGTGCCATTTTGGCTGATAATAGTGTTGGAATATATTAAACCCACTCATAACTTGGGATAAAATAATTATTCATTATTTGATTAATTATTCATCGACTAGTTTAATTAGTTGGCATCCACTTGCACCTTTAAGTCAATACATGCCATCTATATCCTAGGAATGATTTATTTCTAATTCTGGGTTGATCTTGACCACCTTTTGACCATCCAGAATTAGTATACAACACTTTACAACAGATTCTACTTTATTCTTCTTTTTCTGTTTTTCTATGGATAAGGTAAAGCTAGTCAAACTAGGAAACTGGCTCCTTTTGTTGCCAACCCATCCTTCATGACTTTTCCTCCATTTTCTAGGATTAGCATGTTTTTTCCATCTCCTTAACAACTCACTCATGATTTTTCCAATTCGTGAGGTCCTTGATATATTTGGGAAGTTCTTTAGCCACCTATGGGGGTTTTCTATATTTTGTTAAGTCAGCCTTCTTGAGCTTTATGAGTTGTCTCCATACAACTCCATTTTCCTATGAGGGATGTGTTGGAGGAGGTAGTTGGTGAGCCGACTAGTCAAGTAGCCGACTAATAGGATATTAGGTCAATCGTGTAAGTCGTGTCGGTTAACCGAACCGACAGGTAGTTACTTGTAACTGTTTGTAATCATATATATTAGGCCATTGAGATAGAAGAGAACTTGGTTCATTTTTTGTATATGTATGGATCCTCATGTAATGCTATAATATAATATGTTACTTGTTACCTATCCTTGTCTCTTGTGTATGTTATGAGTATATGTTTCTATGTGTATTATTGGTAACATTATGTGATCTATGAGATTACAACATTGGTTTCGTTGTCAGTAGTACATATATAGATGTAATGACCATAAGCAGATTATATCATAGAAAGAGATTAAGAATTGGTGGGAACATAAGGTAGAAAATTATTTGCAGAAATACGCAAGGAGAAACAGATTGACCATTGCTCATGTGAAGGAGAAATTCTTCACTAAAACACATGAGAAGCTTGTAGAGTCGGTATCTAAGATTTTGAAAAAACTTCTGGATGAAAAATCCGGAAGCAACTAAATTCCAAGAGTTACTGGAGAAACTAATTCGAGGTGGTCAAACAAACTTGTTGGAGTGATTTGAAAAGATCACAGATGAATTCTGCGAAGAACAAGCCATGGAGGAAAGAGTTTCGGTTGAAATAATTGAGAAAAGGTTTTATACAGACCTTACCGAGTAGTTCCTTTGCTCCTTACTAACCCTTTTGTTCAAATTCCTAATTGATAAGGGAGTGGGCCATATCATAGAGCCTCGTCCATCACTACGTGAACCGCCACCAAATTCTAATTGGGCAGAGAAACAAAACAAGTGGGAAAAATTCATTGCCAAAAGGGAGTGGGATTATTTCCTAAGCAAATAAATAGAACTATTTGATATTCCTAAAGCGTTGGGTATGCTATGGGGGGGGTATCTGGTCATGTGTTGGGGTAGAGTAAAAAGGATTCTAGAAAACTAAAGAAAATACCATCACCAGCAATGAAAATTCAACCTAAGAGGGAAATCGAATAGATAGTGACACATAAAGGTACGTCGGACTTGCAGAGGTTAGAAAGAGAGAAGAGGTGAAAAAGAAGGGAAGAAAGAAGGGAGCAATCTAGAGCATTGCAAAGAGGAATGGCCACTAGGGTGACAGAACAAGAAAATCTACCAGAGTCAGGTCATGACTGACAGGAAGAAGGTGTGGATGAAGATGCATCACGCATGGAAGAAGACTTGTTGATAGAGCAGCAAGAAGCTCTCCAACTAGAAATTCCCCAGGAGGTAAGACCTTTGTCTCTGAAAAATCCGAGTACCTAATTTTAGGCCATTGTCGAAGAAGACCTACGACTAAGAGATGGTGAGTTTGGTATATGGAGCCGACTGGATGACGAAGTAAATGATGATAATCATTTAGTAATCCATCGACTAGAGGAAGAAAATTGGGTAACACTTCAGGCATACCCTTCCAACCGAAGTATTTACTTGATCTACCTGACACATGAAGGAGCACCCCCCCTTCCAAACACAGCTTTACAATAAACAAAATATTCAAACCTACAAGCACATCAGTGCAGCTGGACATTGACAGAAGAAGTCGACCCAAAATAACTACTAGCGGGAGAAGAAACACCAAACAAAACTACTAATAGGAACAAATTTTCCATTGACAACAACTGTGGACAATGAGATACGCCAAATATCCCACTTCCCCCACCACCGTGACCTCCCGGAGGAGATAGAGACACTGGCATGGGTCACGGATCAGCACATATCCCCCTCTATGAGGGCGATGAAGACCCTAGATGATACTGGTTCGTCTGCGAGTCAATATGGGAGGAAAATCAAGTTATGGTCGAAGAATGACAAATGGCACAGTTCGCTGGTGCTTTACGAAAAAGAGCACTGACTTGGTATATGAATTATATCTAGAGAAATCCCCAAGCATCCAAAGTTGACATTAAGGCACAATTCTTATCTTTCTTTAAAACACCAAATGCAAAACATATGGCAGCCAAAAAGTTGAAAACAACATCTCAGAAACCAGTAGATTCTGTCTGGGAAAATGATAAGCAATGGAAAGACCTCCTCAACTAACTAGACTATGCAATTGACAAACAATTATTAATTCAGTGGTTTCTTGCAAGTCTATCATAGAAAATACGGCGGCACATAAGCTTGGAGATGTTTAAAACATATGAGGATGCACTTACCAAATATCTGCAAGTAGAGATGGATGAATATTTCCTAGCATATCCCATTGATACCAGGCTAGAAGAATAGCTAGAAATCGTGCAAAAATTGTTGAAAGAGCTGAACGTCAAGAATCAAGATGTCTAGTGCACAAGATGCTCCACAGCCGGACACACTAAATATAACTGTCGAGAATACATAAGTCGACATGATGTTCATTTTGTTCAGACAAAATGATTCTGTGACATTTGTCAAGAACATGGAGAACATACAACGAAATATTGCCCGTATAACATGAAGAATGGCAAAGCATCTTGGTGCACAATTTGTGAGGTAAAAAGTCACGAAACTGTTGACCGCCACTTAAACTTGAAGAATTGACAAAACTATCAAGCAGTTTACCAAAAAAATGCAGTCACACATAACAATGATAACATATCAAGGAACAATGAACAAAATGAACCAAATAATCAAAGATATGAAGGCTATCAATATGAGCATCGGTTCGACAATCGTCGTGGAGGTTTTGGAGGTCAAGGATGATTTTCTGGAAATTGTGACAATTGACCATGACGACCCATCCAGTGCTTTACATGCTACAAAGAAGGACATCGCTATGCTAACTTCCCATACAAGGATATAACTGATCTAAAGTTTTGTACTAGTTATGGCATGGGAAATCGCTCACGAGAGGATTGTCCCACCATGCTCGAAAGATTAATAGAAAGAAATATGTTAATGTCTTGTCGTGTGTTCAAAAACATGATGTAATGAATACAAAGAACTTGCACATATTAACCTAACAAGGGACTAAAATTGGAAATGATAATCCACGTATAAGTAAAATCAAAGAAAAGAATGATTATCCTAACCCGACAAAACAAAAACAACTATATAACGACGCATCAAACATGTTTAAAGAATTTGCTAGGCAAGAAGCAGTCGATGACAGTCGAAAAAACACAATTAAAGAATTAATATGTTTAGTACAAAACAATAAATCCGTGTCTCAATTCATCGACTTGTTGTATAATATGAAGCACAGTAATAAAACAGAAAAACAAACCAAAAATATATGCAGTCTGAAATAAAAAGACAAGAGCGATGCCAACCCACTTGTCGATCTAGAAATCGAAGGATACGATGTTCAACAAGTTATACTCAACTTCGGTTCACAAGTAAATATTATGTCTCGAGATACATGGGAATAGTTGGGTAGAACTTGACTATATGAGTCAGGTATATACCTCAAGTTATCCGACCAGGGGTTGATCGAACCCATTGGGGTTTGGAGAAATGTCGATATGACAATAAAAGGAATATCGACTAAAGTTAACTTTGAATTCATCGACCCTAAAGAAGGATCCAGCTCCTTCCCAGCCTTGGTAGGTCAACCATGGCGAATAAAAATTGAAGCATCAATATCTTTAGACAAAGAAAGAATAAAATTAAAAGGAAATGGACAGAAATTTATTGTCCCTATTCATCCTTCCTAAGGTGAAGTTTTGGGCTGAACCCATCAATGAAGAAGTTGACATTCGACAATTATATCAAATTCAAAATAACGATGACTACACTGAACCCAATATCTATGGTGAGATTCACTTAGGAAACCAAGACTCAATAGGATATAATTCAGACGTAGAATTATATGATTTGGAAGTCAAAAACTATGAAAATAAAGCAAGGAGTTGTTGAACCATTTAGGCTATACAAAAGAAACAAACCCATCAATGCTTCTCAGTCTCCATCATCCCAAAAATATTTGAAAGGAAAACTAGGGAATACCCTACCTTAAACAAAACAAATATAAGTATCAAACAAAACCCAAGGTATAAAGAAAGAGAGTCCCCAATTCTGCATATAGAACAAGTCTCTAAGAACCTAGGTGAACATGGCTGACAACAAAGCCTAGTAGAAAAATTTACAGGACAAGTTACTCGATGATGGGACACCCATCAGTAGAGACTACAATCTTGGACAACATCTTTGACTTACTTCGTAGAAAGATTCAAAGGAAGGAAGCTAACTAAACAGACACAAATACATGTCTTAATCCAAGGGCAAGACCCAAATGAGCACATAAGAACATGTGAAAGAGAATGGAGAATAATTGGTTATAAAGACGAATGTACATGGCCACACTTATTTCCCTCGATACTAGTCGACTTACCAAATAAATGGTATAAAATGGAATAAGCATGAGTTGAAAAATTCCAATGGAACTAACTTAGAGAAAAATTCATCAAGGACTTTAGTTTTATACCGCAAAATGAAAGAGCTAGTCAAAACTACAAAGCAAATAAAAACATTCATAGAACCGACTAGAAACAACAGTCTGATACCAAACCATGATCGATTGAAAATATCATGCAATAACATTCAAACCAGCATAATACCATAGTCAACAAGACTGCAAATGGAAAATGAAAATATAGAAGGAAAAATATTCGATGGAAATCATATCACTCAAAAACAACAAAACTAATTCGAATAGTACTTAAAGTCGACACAAACGACAAAGAAGACACTGATCGAATAACCGCAGCAGAATTCCCTACTACATTCTCACAGTTCAAATAAGGGAGTCGATTGATCAATGAAGCCAAGGCACTAGAATGCATGGGTGCCAAATTCAAAACTAAATAGTTTGACATATCAAATGATGAACGACCAAAAATGGCAAGAATTGGAGATTAATGGAGTGAAGAGAAACCGATTGAAATAATAAACCTATTCAAATAATTCTAGGATGTCTTTGCTCGAGACTATAAAGATCTCAAAGGGCTAGTCCATGAAATGGGCGAAATGAAGATCGACATCAAACCCGATACTAGACCCATAAAGAAAAGGCCAAAAAAAATATTTCATAAATACAAAGAGACAGTTCAAAATTGACCACCAACGAAGTACAACTTATCACCCTCATTCGAACGGAGCAATACAGGCATTTAACAAAACAATAACAAGGGGTTTAACAAAAATCTGCAATACTAATAAGGACAATTGGGATGAGAAAATCCTTGTAGTGCTATGGGCTTATAGGACATCATATAAATGGTTGACATACCGAGCACCATTTCATCTAGTCTACGGCCAAGAAGTAGTTGTTCCCCTACATTTTCGACAACAAACACTTGTGATAGAAGATATCCTACACACCGATGTCGAAGAAGGCAGAAAGGACCGACTGATACAACTAGGAAAACTAGGAGAACACTGACTGGTCACTATACAACATTAATAAATTCATAAATAACAACAAAATGCTTGGCATGATCGAAACATCAAAAAAAAAAATTATCGGTTGAAGATCTTGCCTTGCTGTATAATAGTCTAGTAAAAGGAAAACCTAAAACGCTACACGTAGAATGGATGGGACCTTACATTGTTGAATAAATTCATGCCAATGGATCAATCTGACTAAGAACATTACAAGGCATAGTATTTCAGAAACTTGTTAATGGCGCTCGACTAAAACGGTACCAAAACTAAGTAATTTAAAAAACAATAACGACCATAACTGTTCAAAAAACCTATAAAAATCTCAAAACCTCAAAAATGACAAAAAGAGCCAACACTCATAAGCCAAAATGACAAGAAATTTCAAAAGACATAGTAAACCGCAGTTCGACAACCGACATCCCTACCATCGACATGCCATCATCGACCAACCATCCGACTACACAATCCATGAAGCTAAACCAAAGTAGAAGTAACTATATCAGATGGTACAATTTTGAGTACCTCCCCTGTTTCTTCGGGACAAAGAAAGACTTTGTTCATGGGGGAGATGTTGGAGGAGCTAGTCGGTGAGCCAACTAGTCGAGGAGCCGACTAATGGGACATTAGGTTGGGCGCATAAGTCATGTCAGTTGACCGAACCAACAGGTAGTTACTTGTAACTATTTGTAATCATATCTATTAGGTTGTTGAGCCAGGTGAGAACTTGGTTCAGTTTTTGTATATGTATGGACCCTCATGTAATGCTATAATATAATCTATTACTCATTACCTATCCTTGTCTCTTGTGTATGTTATGAGTATATGTTTCTATGTGTATTATTGGTAACCTTATGTGATTTGTGAGATTACAACAAGATGTATTATTTATGTACACTATTATTCATCATTATTCAATGGAAGGATACACACCAATATACATCTCTTCATTCATGTGATTCAGTCTCTTTTCTTTTCTCTATTTTTCCTGTGTATGCTTGTGAGAATTCTTAGTAGTAATATCTATTTATTGTGCTTCTTCTTAACATCATTTATCATAGCATTGATTAGTTATTTCTACATGGTATCAGAGCTACAAGGAGAACAACCTTGTCATCTTCTACATGGTATCAAAGCATCAAGGTTGATCAAGCTCTACAGAGTTGAGGAGTGCATCCAATCTCTTATCCCTCTCTGAATAAGAGCTTGTCTAGCTTACAATATTTTCTCCTAGTTTTGTTTTGTAGGTTGTAGAGAGTATCTCCTAGAGCATATAAACAACTTCTATATGGATTCACAATTTTCTCTACTATCTCCTTTCAACTATGTTGATTGGAAGCCAAAGATGAGCGCATACTTGAAGAGGTAATGTCTCTTTGATGTATCCATTGGTGCATTGAGTGAACCTAATTCTTATGAAGAGAAGATTGATTGGCTAAATAATTGGGATATATATTATGGAATTATTTGTTTGGGAATGTCTCCAAATATATATCATCTCATAGATTCTGCTAAGTATCCATTTCAACTTTGGAATATTTTGGACAAATCTTTTGGTTTGTAGGAAATAGAAGATGAAGCATGGAGCGAACCTGGCATCTCCTATTGTTCTCTCTCTCAAGATTTCTTGGCCTCTACATTCTCTGATGAAGTTGATCATTATTAAGAATTTTCTCATACATTTCATTTTGCTGCTACTCTCCTTGATTCAAATGCTTCCTCCTTCAATGAAGAAGCAAATATTGAAGAGCCATCTAATTTTGTCTCTTGAAGATAATTTTTCTTCTTGTGATACTATTGATGAAAAAGAAGTAACATATGGAGATTTTATTGATATTTATGATGATCCTATAACCATTCATTATTCTCAAAATATCCTATCTTATATTCCGAGATCTATGTGCCAGATTCTTCACACTTTGTGCATACCTGTCTCATTGACGGTGTGCAACCCAGTGATTCCCAAGATGTTTGCTTA
Source organism: Pseudotsuga menziesii (assembly GCA_001517045.1). Classification (NCBI taxonomy): domain Eukaryota; kingdom Viridiplantae; phylum Streptophyta; class Pinopsida; order Pinales; family Pinaceae; genus Pseudotsuga; species Pseudotsuga menziesii. The sequence goes on from LPNX010953498.1 coordinate 403,049, forward strand.
GCTAAATCAAGCCTTATTTGTGTCATAACACTTACATTACTTGATATCATGTTCTTCGACATATCCTCCTTTGATCTTGGAATCAATACTCAGAGCCTCCTCGAAGATTGTGAACATCTCATTCTTTCCTCCTTTCATACAGAGGATTCATTACCAGTGTATTCCCATGAGTCTACTGATATTCTTATATATGATCCTTTGGAATATGATTTAGAAGGATATTTACAGGTTGATACACATATCATACCACCATCCATACCATCTACCATACCTCTTAATAATCCTAAGACTATACAAATCCCAAGTTCACTGGTTGATTCCTCATTGGTCTCTTATGCAGTGATATTTATCTTACATGGTTTGAATTCTTTCCTATATTTCAGTGGTTGGTTATACATGAACTTAGTCATATTTGGACTGATATTAAACATGTTTGGATCTATTCTAAACACTTATGGTTCAGATCTTATGCCCATCCATCATTCATAGTTTTACACCTATCAGTTTTCCCCAGTTGCTCATAATTTTCCTTGTCTAGCCCTATATCCTCATCGAGCCATTGAATCCTTTTTCTTTGTTGTTCCATATGCTAATATTTATGATATATTGTATTTTTATCATCCTTGTATCATATATATACAGTTGCTACATCAGATTGGAATATTGACATGTGATTCACATCACAATTTTGCAGTTATTCAAGAATTGGGTGTGAAATAAATTGTCTTAATTTTTGTACTCTTTGGGAAGGAGTATGCACATATCTCTTTTCAATTTCAGATTATGTTTACAGATCAGAGTTTGACAGTAGTGAGAAGCATTCAGATAATGCTCCTACTTCATCAGATGATGAGATACAAGGAATCTCTCATCTTCCTTCTTGTAGGTTCTACACTCGAGCGCATGATCATGGAGTTCATGATTTATTCAATAAGTCTTCCATCTAGAAGTAGTTCATTCAGCTCATTCAAGTGAATATAAGGATATGTTGAAGACATATTATTTCAAAATTTTGTGCCTTGTCCTTTCTCGAGGGAGGATTTTCCCCATGTGGTTTTTCCTCTTTCCTCACTTTTTTGGACATAATAATGGTTAAAGGGTGGCCATAACCTTGTTGCTGGTCCCTATATGCATCTATATTTTTTTCATACCATCATAAAGTCAGACTTATAGGGGGGTTTTGGACTATATTAAACCCACTCATAACTTAGGATAAAATAATTAATCATTATTTGATTAATTATTCACCCACTAGCTTAATTAGTTGGCATCCACTTGCACCTTAAAGTCAATACATGCCATCTATATCCTAGGAATGATTTATTTATAATTATGGGCTGATCTTGACCACCTTTTGACCATCCAGAATTAGTATACAACACTTTACATCAGATTTTGCTTTATTCTATTTTTCCTGCTTTTCTATGGATAAGGTAAAGCTAGTCAAACTAGGAAACTGGGTCCTTTTTTTTTCCAACCAATCCTTCATGACTTTCCTCCATTTTCTATGATTAGCATGTTATTTCCATCTCCTTGACAACTCACTCATGCTTTTGCCAATTTGTGAGGTCCTTAATAGATTTGGGAAGTGCTTTAGCCGCCTATGGAGGTTTGCTATATTTTGGTAAGTTGGCATTTTTGAGCTTTATGATTTGTCTCCATACAACTCGATTTTCCTATGAGGGATGTACTATTTATGTACACTATTATTCATCATTATTCAATGGAAGGATACACACCAATATTCATCTCTTCATTCATGTGATTCAGTCTCTTTTCTTCTCTCTATTTTTCCTCTGTATGCTTTTGAGAATTCTTAGTAGAAAGATCTATTTCCTCTGCTTCTTCTTAGCATCATTTCTCATAGCATTGATCTATTATTTATACAATTTCATTATTGTTGAGAATGGAATCTAGGTGCGAGTATGGTTGAAAGCTAAACGGCGATCTACTACGAACGTCTAGAACAAGGTATGCTTCTCATCCCTTAGTGTTAGATTGTGTGTTGACTACGTGTTATGGTCCACCCCAAGCCATAGGAATTTTTCTCCATAACAAGGCTTACAATCTGAGAAAATGGGAAAGAATTATTGGACAATTGATGGAAACTTTATTTGCAAATTCATTCAAGGCATTGCAAGGAAGTTTTACAAGAACTTATAAAAGATGGATCAAATGAAATAATCGGTTAAGGACCAATAGTCCAAGAGGAAATGCATGAAGAAGACCACCTATCTAACGAAGATCTCATTGATATGGAGAAAATAAAACAGGATCATCCATTAGAATGGCTTACTAAGAGATGGATAACATATTTGCATAGATATTTTTTGTTAGCATGCTTATGTAGCACTTCCAAGTCTTTTTTTTCCAGTGTTGAAAATCTAGGTGTAAAATAAACTCATTTGTATGAGAAAGTGTGGAGGTATATCATCCATTGAGATTAAAATATGAAGCATCTTTCTAAGATGAGAAGCACCTCATGAGAAATCCAATACAAGAGTTTGTATCATTCTCTATTTTGCATTCTCATGTTTATATTGATAATCAAATTACCACTCCTTGTAGCATTTGGAAAGATGGGTAAGGAGGTATTCCATTGAGAAAGGTCCTTCAATAATTTTTTGCAGTATGAAAAAAATAGTAGAAATACTGACATGCATCATTAGCATGCACAAGAGCTAAGGTGTTGTTGAAATGGGATCAAGATGAAAAGGCCTCCATGACCCCAATTGAAAATTTTCAAAACAACCTATGTCTTAAGTGAGATTGGCATAAATAGGTCATGTCTTATCTGAATCATTGGAGAGGAGGAAGACATTCTTTGAAGAATACTAATAGTATTAAAAATATTATTAATATTAAGGAGAAGTTGGGTTGCAATAAATACTTTGCGGATAAGAAGGTGATCAACTGTAATCTAGAAGATCACAAGTATCCATTTTTTTAACATGTCTAACTAATCAAATAAGCATTGTTAAAATAAGAACAAATTCTCATGAACTACATAGTAAAACATGAAACTAGACATTTCCTAAAACATTGTCGGTTGAAATCATTTGTCAAATTTGTGATCTACTAAAAGGGTTGAATATGAAAGCCACTTTCTCGTAGAAATTCCTTGGTGCACCCACATTAGAGAGCAATTTCCAAATACTTCCTACAATATTGACCTTCCTCATATTTTAACTCATTCTAAGTATGGTAATGTAGCCCAATTTCAAAATATTTCCTACAATATTGACCTTCCTCATCTTTTAACTCATTGTAAGTATGGTGATCTAAGATTTCTCTTAAAGTTTTTGGAGCACAAAAAAAATTTAAAGAAAACTAAATGATTCCCTACCTTAGTTAAGATTAATAAATCAAAGTTGATCTTAGTAAACGTTAATAACCATTATCATTAACAATTATTTACAAAGTCATTGTAATTTATTTTTATTCATAATACTTTCCCCTATTTTTTTATATTTTTTATTCTTAATATCAAACAAAATCTACATTATTTTTTATCATTTATTTTCACAATGCTTAATATAAAGAATCTCTTCACTAACATTATTAGAAGCATCCTTCCTTACACCTATCCTTCCTTAGTTGATAATTAATTTCTAAAATGTGGGTCTATACATTTAATTTTTAAAACATGTAAACCTTTTATTATGTTCTAAATCTCAAACTTTTAATCTATATAAATAATACCACCCAATTTACAACTTTAAATAATATAAATTTTTATTAAAATTTTTTTGTCTTACGAATATAGAATTAATACAAAATCTTGCAATACAATTTTCAGGAAATTGTATCTTCCTGAACAATCTCAATGGCCGCACCAACATACTCTATCAAACACCATTCTAAACCCAAAAATTATTTTCAGTTTGACTCTGATGCCATTTATATATAACGCAGAACCAAAGAAGAGGCTTAATGAATTCATAACAAACTAGAATAAACTTATTATAATCTGTGTTTATGGCTTAGTTATGTATTATTATAAAGACATATAGCTAAACCAAGTTCATTGTTTTACATTAATTTAAAATACACCATTTGAACTCAGCATCTCAATAAAATACATTTAAAATCCACAAAGTCATGTCATCATTGAAGATTGACATTGCCAAGGTTTGTCTAGTCTGCGTGTTCACTATCGAACTTGAGCTGGACTTTCACAAACCTATCAGACTACAAGCACATGGTAAGTATTATTTTAAATTTCAGTTTCAAGAGGAAAGCCTAAAGTACTTAATAGGTTAACCAGCTGCTGCAAAATAATAATTAAATAGTTTGCAAGAAGTAGGCTCACTTTGGATCTTGTTGTTTCCTTAAATAAACTCTGGGCCAATAAAGACCAAAAAAGTCATATGCTTTTTCCAAACAACACTAAACCATACATTAAGTCTGAATAAGCATTCCTTTAAAATTCATATGCTTTTTCCAAACAACACTAAACCCATACATTAAGTCAGAATACGCATTCCTTTATGTTATTTTGAATCTGGTTAGGAAGCCGTGTTATAAACAATTTGCCTTTATCATTCACATGTCCATTGTTGAATTCAATGCGAGGATAAGAAGAAGCATATTCTTTATATGGGACATGCATGAACATGCACATTACGAAAAGTTCAGAGTCGTGTATTATTTTTATTCGAGAAGAATTCATGTCATCCCCGTAGAGAGATTCTTCTGCAGGTTCAATGGTCGACAGCTTTCCACGACAACGGCCAGCAGAACCTTTTCAGATATATAACTTTACAAAACCCTCGGCAGTGTCTCCACTTTTACTTACTATATCTATATATATAACTTTTACAGAGATTTTACTTATTATTTACAACTTTTACAGAGAAGGAAGCAATAAGACAGGATTCTACAGAGATATAGATAATGACACAGAACCAAAAGTTATCAGACATTAAACGCTACATTCGTAAATGAAACCCTGACCTTCCGGAGAACTTTAAATCTCAACTGAAATTTTCAATGCATTAAAATATCAAGAACTGCTTCGAACAGTCCATCCATGGTGACCATGTGTCTCATTGTTTCTGCTTTGTGCTCTTCAAAACAGTGCATTTAGCTTATAGTTTGTTTTAAATATCTTATTACATAGAGAAGAGAGTAATATATTAGATTTTACATTTGGTTGGATTTAATTTTTTTAAGTGTAAATTTTTTATGTTAAATTTTCAAACATCAAAAAACATTTTATTTTTTAATATATCCTATAGTTTTCCGTTTTGGATATGTCTAAGTTTAATATAGACTTTTTATTTTTAAAGAAAAAATATCTCAATTCATTATTTGATTGTTAGTAACACTTGACTTGTGACCTATCAATGTTTACCAGCCACAAACTTGTGGCTGTGCTATTTCAACATAATCTTCTAAGAAAACAACTATACTTTTCAAATAGAAAAAAAAAGTTCTATTCCTCCACTGTAAGAGATCAAAAGTATTCCTCAAAAATCTCCTTTGTAATGGAGATGCATCTGAAAAACTCATGGAAATGCATCACATAAATTGTATAAAAGACCTTATAGCATGTGTGTATATATATATTTCTTTATGATCTAGATGCTCATTTAATTTCTTTTATTTTATAATATATCACCAATTTTTTTAATTACTTTTTATTTTTTTAATATTATATAACCTTATGTTTATAAAGGAATAAGTATTTTCTAACCAAATATTCTTGAATATGTCAATGTAGTCTCTTATGTAATTAAATAATTACATACAAATTTTAGAATGGTAAATAAATTTCTAAAACTATGGTGAAAATAAAGATAATTAAAATATATAAGTTATTGTCATTTTTTTAACTAATTTTTATTATATATATATATATATATATATTCTTTTTTGATGTGTAAAATTTTAAGATTAAAAAAAAAAAAAATTGGATCTCTCTAGGTACTTTATAGATTTGGATTTAAGATGATTCTATGTTAGTAATAATGATAATGATGATGATCTTGCTTAAAATAATAGAATACACTTGTACTTTTATTTGTTATTTTTATTAAGTCCATAGGTGTTTTTATTTTTTGTGACCATAGGTCTTAATATCTTACAATTTTGGGGTGAACTACCATGTATGCTTTTTCATCTATGGAAGAGGAAGAGACAAGTGTACTCTCCAAATTGATTGGATGATAGTTGTTTCAAATTCTAAAAAAACAATTATAGGAAAAAGTAATATAAAAAATAATTGGTAGTTGAAGATTAGATGAATGGCATGGATAACTCATAGTTGATGAATGGATAATCAAACATTCATGGAAATAACTAGAAGAATGTGCCAGAGAAAAAATATATATATAAAAAATAAATGATGGTTGATAAATTGATAACTAGTACTTGATGCATGAATGCATGAATGCATGAATAACACATAATTTGAGATGGACTCCTAGTTGACACATGAATAACCTATAATTTCATAGTACTACCAACCACAAATTAAGTGGTTGTGCTAGTAGAATTTAGGGTGTAATATGGCCTATGCTTTTCTAATATTGCAAGAGGATGAGAAAAGCGTACTACTCTAATTGATTATATGGTAGTCATTAGTAAGTTTCTAATGCATGGATAAATGGTAGATGATAAATGAATAATCAACAATTCATGGAAAATTACTAGAAAAATGTGAGAGATAAAAAAAGAATGTAAGAAATGTATGATGGTTGATAAATAGATAACTTGTAGTTGATGCATGAATGCATGGATAACTTGATTGGTAGTTATGAATGAATAACTTATAATTTCGTGGTACTTAACTTGTCGTTTATCAACATTTACCAACCACCACCCAACCACAAGGTAAGTGGTTGTGCTTGTTTGTATTTTAAGTGAATTGCACAAGCATTGAAAATGAGATGTCTAAAAATTGGATGATTTCTACCAGAGGACACTTTGTCCCAAATTAAGTGTTTTTTTATGAGTGTTTTTTTTATTTTTTTCAAAATCTAACTGTAACTATGATTTAATCCCAATTTTGTTGGTAGAAATGGATTCATCACCCTCAAAGACCCTTGGGATGCACAAAATTCCAAAACTTTGCAATTGTAACCTTGATTCCACATCTTATCAAAACCATGGCCGAAAAATTAGTCTGTTGTAAAACCCAAATCTTAGAATTTTTAGACTATGCACTTGAAAATAGTAACTAAGTGTATTTATAATTTTAAGTCCCATAGAATATAACTAAATGTGTATGCTAAACAATAGGATTGTAAATACATTGTAAAAAGTAAATAGGTGTATCTACAACCATATGCATCATAAAATAATTAAATGCATTTGCATAAATATGTTAGGGATGCAGCTACATCAATATGTTTGACAGTATAAAATAAAACAAAAAAATACTTGAATAAAATTGAAAAAATAAAAGATAAAAAAAAACTAGAACACTACTTTATGGTGATGATATTGTTTTTATGGAAAATGACTCTTAACATCAACAAGACAACATTCATGATTATAAAATATAAGAATACACCTATGCAATTTTATCTTATAAGTATCTTGGAATTGATATTCATCACAAACTCAATTGGAATTATAACATTGAGAAAATGATTAATGAAGGGTGAAAAGCTTATTTTGGTCTTGAAAATAAATGTAAATCAACCAAACTCGTCATGTGGGATAAAAATAAGTTCTTCTTTGAAACTTTTGTCATCCATTTTATCTTGTATGGTTGTGAAGTGTGGGGGTGCAACATTTCTAGAGAATCGTGGAGGAAGATTTAGCAAATCCAGAAGTTGTTTATAACTTAACCTCAAAATTAAAAACAATACGCCTTATCCTTTTCTCCTCATAGAAGTGGGTCTTTTCCCCATCGAGAGCATGGCTATGACTAGGTACTTGATGTACAAGCATAAGATAAATAACACGGGGAACAAGAAATTTCCTAAAATTGCTTTAAACTCAAGTAAAAACCAACTGCGAACCAGTGTTGGTGTAAAGATGGCGTAAAGATACCATGCCCTCATTAAAATATTGGGGCATTGATGAAAAAGACATTTTGCAAAACATTGATAATGTCAAAAATATTATTACTTTTAAGTTTAAAGAGAAATTGTGGTGTGACAAAAACTTAGCGGTTAAGAGAAAATTAAGATACTATAAGGAGGTCATTAATCCTAATTTGGAAGATGAGAAGTATCTCTGGTACTAACTAGGTCATGGAAGAAGATTAATATAGCCAATATTAGAACAAACTCTCATGAACTCCATAGTGAAAGAGGGTGTTGATCTATTCTCAAAAATCCATAGGCCAACACTGTTTTCCATGTGTCACTTTCTTTTACAGTGTCTTTGCTTACACCCACATTAGATCTAGATTCATAGTATTTGGTACAACACACATATTTATAACCTCCCAACTCGCCAAAACTATAGTGAGCTTGAAAAGCTTCTTACCAAGCATTTTGAACACAAGAACAAGATTTAAAAGTAAAAGTAAACCAAGTATTATCCTTGTGGTCTAATATACCAAAATTGATCTCAATAGAAGTTAATCATCATTATCATCAATAAAATAAATTAAGAAAAATTCATATTAACTCTCCATTTAAATGATTACAACCATAGTATAAATGAAATAAAAAATATTTTTAAAATAAAAATAAATAATATCCCATTAAATCTTTTTAAAAATTGATAAATATACAATTAAAAATAATTTATGTTAATCATTAACCCACCTAATATCATTATTGAAAAATAAAGATTATTATAAAATTAAAACTTAAACATAATAATCTAAAATGAATTCTAATACCATTGATATTAGTTATGCTGTACGCATCCGCGCACCCTTGAAAAATTTATTACCTACAATTAAAAATTCATTAAAATTTAGTTCATATATATTATGACGATAAAGCAAAGAGCTTTGCAGCACAGAAGTTCAGCTGCTGTAACAGTGTGTGTTTATTGTGTGAAGATAACAGTGAAATCCACAGAGACAGAGAGTCTGTGCATGGACCAACAATTCAGTTGTAATTAGAGACCTGTTAAGATTTTAAACAACGTATTCAAATCTCCACCGCCCCACATTCAAATCATCAACGAACCCTGCAACCGTTTTTAGTCCTGCCACGCTTCAAACTATAAATATTTGAACTTCAATAACTACTAAAAGTTTCACTTTATCCTTGTTCATTATTACGCCTTCATCCATTCATTTCATGTATACAGAGGCTGTTGCTCCTCATGGCGATCATTGAATACGTAATTACTTTTTCTTAATAACTGAACGTTCTTATTGGTTGGACCATGGATATTTAGTTTGATTTTTCTTTTCACTTCTTTTGACTTTGCAACATTTCAATACACGTGGCAACTTCAATATGATAATGGATGAGACAAAATTAGCTACCCAACTCACATTTAAATTTTCAACAACCTCTAGTGATAGCCAACTCACATTTAAATTTTCAACAACCTCTAGTGATAGCTTAATTGATTAAATTTAAGAGTATTATATTTTCTATAGTTTACTATTAATTAGTTATCATAAAATTCAAACTCATCATTATATTAGGGGATACCACTTTTACTATACTAGGGAGATTATTTTTACTATAATGGTACAGATATGAACATTATTAGGCCACTAATTAAGTACTACAAATAAGTTGGATTTTACTTGTGCCATGAAGTGCATGTTATCAATGCATCGACTAAGATTAAAGAGTTATCCTTGCATCAACTACAATTTATTCATCCATAAGTATCCATTTATCCATGAATAAGCTACTAATTATTTTTTATATTTATTTTTATCATTGTTTATTTTGAATTTTCAACCACTACTATACTATCAATATGGAATGTACACTTGTCTCATCCTAGTGCAATCTAGGAAAATCATAGATGCTAGTCTAACTCAATTTCTAAAATATAAACACCTATCTATGTAATGATATGATGAAATGATTCTTAGTTTGATACACATTAATATCTCATATTTGGGCTTCATTGAGTAGTAGCTATGGCAGTTATTATACTCTATAACTATTAATTAAACATAAATTCAATAAGATGAACATTTAATATTATAAGATTATAGAAATTAATATTGGAGAAAATTATGATATCTAATGTTTAAAGATGTCTTGAGCATTTTAAGGATGTTTATAGTTTAATAATAATTTAGTGATGACTTTGAATTTTATGATGACTAATTATTAGTCATAGTTAAAGGTAGAAACTATCGTCATTGTTAAATTTAATCAAGCATGATTTTTATAGTTTAATAATAATATAGTGATGACTTTGAATTTTATGATGACCAATTATTAGTCATAGTTAAAAGTAGAAACTATCCTCATTGTTAAATTTAATTAACCACGATGTTTATAGTTTAATAATAATATAGTGATGAATTTGAATTTTATGATGACTAATTATTAGTCATAGTTAAAGGTAAAAACTATCCTCATTGTTAAATTTAATCAACCAGCAATTAAAAGGAGACTACTTTTAGCATATTGTAATGATGGGATAAAAAAAATTCTTGTAATATTATAAAAATTATTCACTTAATATCAAATGATTAATAACACTTTTACCATATTGTAAATTGTGTGTGATAAAAAATTGTTATAATATTATAAAATTATTAAGAGAAGTGGAAGAAAATAATAACTTAATATCAAAAAATTAATAAAACTTTTACGAATGAAAAAAGTTAAAATATTATAAAATTATTAATTTAACAGAAATTGATGAAAATGATTAGTTAATAGCATAGGATTGATAAAAATTAATATATACGAATTTATTGTATCACTATATATTTTAACCATTTTTATAAAACAAAAATGGTTATTTAAAACAAAACACTTCTATGTTTACTTTTGATATAATATAAAAAATAATAATGTTTAAAGTAGATTAAATGTTAATTTCTATCCTTGAAAAACTTTTGTAAAGAAATTTAGACAATGACAATAATGGTAAAAAGTATTGTTCACAGGTTTCTATTAAATTATTTATTCGCAGTTGTTCACATGTCACATTTTGGGACTGATTTTTAATGACTTTTAATCCATTGATCCATCAAAACCATTTTCAAAAGTCAACAAAACTTCCAAGTCACATGTTACATCTGCACAGCATACTAATTCAAAGCACCGGCAATAATTTTAAATCTTGATTACCAAGTATTTGAAATGTGGATTCATTCATAATTATGTCTACAATACCTGAACTTAACTTCACGGTACATTCAATATAATTTAACAAATTTGATTCTATAATTCAACTAACTAACTTAACTCTATTGTATATGGTAGTTTAATAAAATAACCTTTCAGTAATATAAGATTAATCTTTTAAAATATGTAGTTCAACAAAATAATTTAACATTCAGATAGATATGATTAATCTTTTGAAATATATTGAAGACAGTGATTAGTTTTATTATGTGTTTGTGGACATGTCAAGTTTTTATACGCTTTCCTGCCATACGGAACAGCCGCAAATCATCTTCTTACTTCATGTGTGAAGACCCTGTTTCAAAGTCATGGGTTAGAATATGTGGCCTAAATTGGGGACTGCTTTTATAGTGGTTAAGCCACTACTGGATATGACCAAGTGGATAAAGTTCAACCTGGTCCACTAGCGTGGGATCCTCCTATAAATGGGCACACAATCTACGGGCTCTGGATAAATTGAATCTGGAAACAGGGTATTTCTCTTCCACTGCTACAGTCTGTGCCTTAAGTAGTTACCTTTTAATGAGTCTAGATTGACATTTAAATTCAAATGGGTGCATTGTATCTAGAAGTATAGTTGATAATTGTATTTATTTATTTATTGATAATTGTATTTATTTATTTATTTATAGAAAGAATATAGCAAGTTATGAAATAATGAAATGGATGAGTGTATTTTATATAGAAATATAACTGATAAAGAATTCAACATGTTACGAAGTAATGGAAATGAATGGAGTTTGTTGTAAGTTTGTGTTCATAAATATATGTTTATAAGCAGTTAGATATTATTTTAGATTTTGAACTTATTTGAGCTGATCAACAAGATTAACTCAATTATACAAAGTGTGCCCTAGGGATTCATTTCATGGTCGTGATATTTTGTTATAGTTAAATGCATTTTGATTAAGATTTAAATAAGTTTCAATTAAAAGGTGGTTAAAGAAATTCCTAACAATTTGTTTTTGATTTTTCATCAGTTTTTTTTATATGTTTATTGATATGTCTACAATACTGAAACTTTACTTTACAGTACATTCAATATAATTTAACAAATTTAATTCTATAATTCAACTAATTTACTTCTAACTCTATTGTATATTGTAATTCAACAAAATAACCTCACATTCAGTAAGATAGGATTAATCTTTTAAAATATGTTGATGGTGTGTTTGTTAACATGTCAAAAAAGTGGTTACCTTTTACGGAGTCTAAAGATTGACAGAGTTAAATACAAATGGGTGCATTATATTTAGAAATATAGTTGAAGTTTTTTTTCTTTCTAATTACATGTTATAAAATAATGAAATGGATAGGTCTATCCTATATAGAAATATCATTGATATCTAAGTTTTTTGTTTTTTTTAATACATGTTATGAAGTTATTGAAATAAATGAAGTTTGTCGTGTTTTTGTTCATATATTTTTTTTTCAGATAGAAAGATTCACGGGAAACCCAGCAATACTTCTCCACATTCGTGGATGGTAGAGGTGGTAAACCGCCGGCCATCCTAGCAGAAGGCCTAAACCCCAGAGGACTCAAGGCTCGAACCCGTGACCTCCCCCCGAACAGAGAGAATGTGCGCACGTCTTACCAATTGAGCTAACCCTTGGGGCTTACTTTGCTCATATATTTACTTGGTAGCAGCATAAGTCTCACAAAAAGAAATAAAAACATAGGTTCTAGGTTCTTAGTAGTATCTCTCCATGTACGGTCTTTTATGAAAAGTTTTCAACAAAATAGGAAAAGTGAAAAAAGAAAAAGAAATTTGGCCATAAGATCATGAGTAATCCATGAAGAGAAAAGCTGTGAATCTGCGTAGATCCCTTGAAGAAGAACGTCCGCCTATCCGCCTGAAGAGGGCACAGTCCGAATAAAAGAATAGTCTGACGGATTGCAGAAGACAATCGAAACATGTTTTTAGTTGTCAAATAAAACAAAAACATAATATTTTTTTAAAGGGAGAGAAGACGAAAGGGGAAATGTTTTAATTAAAGTTTTGTTATGAAAAGTCTCATGCCACGTCATTTTTAAAAAGAGGTATTTTAAGTTAAAGGCTTTTAAAAAGTTAGTGGACATCATTTAAAAAAACAAAATTCAAGGGGAGGGCTTATGCCAAAGAAATTTTGAAAGAGAGTTTTGAAAGTTTTTCGTTAGTATTTGGATGTATATGGATGATATGATGTTATAGAAAAATCTTTGAAGTTTCGAAGCTTTACAAATGGTAGATTCCAAAACCACCGGAAGGAAGAGAGAAGGTCACGTTTTTTGTTTTTTATTTTATTTTATTGAAGGAGGTGTTGGATCACCAAGTAAACCTATATGGGTGATAAGGAAGGAAGGATTAAGGATTTAGAAAAAGAGAATGGAAGGAAGGATTAAAGATTTAGAAAAGGAGAATGGAAGGAAGCTCAAGGCCAAAGTCATTTAGGAGTGGATGAATCGTTAAGAAAAAACTATTATGGGTTGGAAAATAAAACTCAAACAACTTTGGAGAGAGAACGAAAGAGCATAGCCAGAAGTTGGAGTTAAAAATGAGACTCATTTCATGGGATACTTCTCAAAGACATACCTTTCGAAGACTGTAGTAGAGATGACATGCAAGGTAGCATAGAGATTTTTTTTTTGCTACTACCAATTTTCTCAGGAAAAAATCAGGGATAATTTTAGGGGCAAAATTTAGCCCATGGGCTATTTTTAGGGGTTTTTCTCCAAAAAAAAAGATTCACAATTTTTCATTTTTTGAAGCCCCGTTTCGCCCAATTTTGATGGGGTAGACTTTTTTCACCCCAAAAATCACCAAATTATTATATAAACGATATAAAATCCTCGAAAATTAAAATATTTTATAGTTGGCATTTTAAGAATTGGTAAGATTCACCAACATTTATACACTTTTAATTAAGTATGGTTCCTTGAAATCATCCTAGTAAAAACTATGATTTGTAGGTTACTAAAATGCACACTAGATTATGTGCAAAGGAATTAAATGGGATTTTGTGTTGAATGGGTTTGAAGAAACTGCCCATGAGATCATGTCTGGAGATGAGAAGAATTCTGATGTTGTTGCATTATCCCTCATTCTATAAGGCTTGGATGAGATCATTTTAGCCATGATTGAAGAAGCAACAAGCACCAAACAAGCTTGGAGTATTATGGAAACATAGTATAACGAAATGAAGAGCAACATCTTGTAAAAATTTTCCACACTGGAAGGAGCATCAGTTGAAGTAGAACATGAGGAAATTGAAGGTGAATCTACATCAGTGGATTTGGTTGAAAATGGTGAATCCGTCTATGTTGAGTCACAAGCAAATAACAATATTAATGATGAAGATGAAGCTCCCAGTGAAGCAATCAACAATTTAGTGAATCCATCAAATATTGATGAAGAAAATGAAGATGAGGAAACCGTCAATGAAACAGTATTCCTTGATGAAGTAAATCTAGAAGAAGATGAAGTAAATATCAATATGAAAGTGGATTATGAAGACAAAGATGGTAATAAAGGTATTGCTAAAGCAATGAAAGATATATCTAAAGTTGTAGAAGAAATAAGTGAAGAGGTCATAGAAGATGAGAAGTAGAAGTGATGGAAAATGAAATGGCTAAGGAAGACGTGCCATGGATCACAACTAATTTTACTAATGGTTCATTTGGTTTTGTAGGCATAGATTGTGAAGAATGCAACCAAGTCGAATATTTGTAAGAAGAATGTTTGGAGAGGACATCGAGGTAGCCATGAATGATGTTGAAAATGGAATAGAGTAAGGTAACAGGGAAAAGGATTGTAATCTTGAAGATCGTATTGATAAGATCTTTATGAGGCAGAGTCTTGGATAGAACCGATTTTATCAACCACTACTAAGTTGTATTGAAAACTGCGAGGATAGTCTATCACATGATGAGAACAACATGTGGGTTTCAAGTATTCCCACCTTACAACATTTGAATATTGTGATTGTAACCCTTGATATGAAGGGATTATTACATGAGAATGATGAAACATAGATGGCACACAGTTTTACAACTAAAGTTGATGATAATAGGCCTGAAGAATCCAACGAAACATTGAAAAACAAGATCAAAGTAAAGTTGAAGATGAAGACAAAGAGATATTCGTAGTTGAAAGTATGGACCTAAAAGATGAAGAAAATAATTGAAATATCCTGATTATGGAGAATAAATTTGATGGAATAGAGGGTTCCAATAATTCTATTTACCTATCAAGAACCCTCTCCTTCTAAATCTAACTCTTAGTCTTGGGAGAGTTATAAAAAAAATAGCTCCATATAACTGTTATATGAATTATGTTTCATTTAATTACCAAAAAACCCTTTACAAGAATACAACCCCACTTCTACTATATCATTACCACAACTCTAAATTTGTCCCACTTCTTCCTTTCAATCAATTTTCAATCATGTACTAAAAAACCACTAGCTGACCTCATGATCCTCAATTGTTCATTCTCATATATATAAGTTAGCAATCAAAGGACTACAATACAATTTAACACTTAGATGTTTTTCATATCTGAAATTATTTATATTAATTGAAAATATACAAGCCATGAACCTACAATTATTCATCCTATCATCAAGTGAGTCGCCTTTTTTTGTAGAGAGGTTTTTGGCCGAATCTCTTGTCTAGAATTTCTAGGTATAAATGTGTTCTCTATCAATAACTTGTAACATTGCATTTGTGACCAAATCGAAAACATACCATGTTGATGATTACTTAGTCTCATGACTCACACCATACATATATTCCCTCTCTCTCATTAATATTTCCAATCTAAGAATACATATACAAACTGAAAGTTTTCAAAACATCACTGCCAATAATTGGAGCTTCGATTTTTGGAAAACTAATACAATAATTTAAATATCCACGATACAAATTACATGAGGGTTTCTTTCACTGTAAACCCCTTTGGAAACATCACACTATGCCACAATTGAAATAACCGACCAATGAATCATGGTCTACTTCTACAACAATGGCCAACTTTAGTGATTCTATACTTATAATTCAAATTTGGTGGCGAACGATTTCTAAGGAATCATTATGTAAACGAGTCATTCATACTTTTTTTTCCATGGAAACCACAATGTGATTTCAAACTGTCAATGCTACTATCACTAGATTTCAAGAGTCAATGCCTGAATTCTATTAGGGATCAAATATCCCTCACATATGTCTTATTCATTATTCATCCTTAAACAAACTTATATGCATAATCCAATTACTCATTTGGATATTCATTAGAATATAACTCTCACATTCACTCATACAATATGAATAACCCATTATAACAGAGAGGTATTTTCACATAGAATAATGGAGGATTGAACACATAATGCTTCATTCAATAAATTATGTATGCAATATATACTAGCCAAACCACTCAACGTGTGGCCAATGTACATCGATAGGATGCCACTCATTTTTTAAGTTTCCCATACTTGAAACTAATTTAAAGAATCAATTAAATAAACAAAAAGTTCTGTAAGCATAAGAATTTAAGGCTTGACTAAAGGTTCCAATTAGCCATTTAATTATGCCCATTTAAATATTGATCAATATGCATTTAAGAATTAGCCCGCATGGGTGTGGCTCATTTGTAATTCGCTTGATATGAAGTCACATGTTATAAAGGAGGTCACGAGGTTTAATCACACCCAAGATTACCCGTGTCCCATTCTTGTGGGTAGTTGTGGAGAACCTAGGGGCATAGTAGTAGTGAGAATGGATCCCTAGATTCTATTTCACGCGAGTACCACCCTAGTCCCCAGTTGTCAATTCCACTAGTCACACAAAAAAGATGCATTTAAGCATAACAAGATATGATGTCCATGAAATGAATCATAGTTGTACACTTGTTACACTCGGGGTAATCTTGTTAATCCGCTTAATGAAGCCCAAAATATGATATATTAACACCCATCGATGTAATAACTGAAAATTTATCCTACCTCTCTAACTTCTACATTAGATTAATTTCACATTCTCTTGGCTTCCTATCCTCAATTTTCCCACATACTTACATTATAAGCATAGGAGAGATACTTCTAGCTCAACAAAACAAACTCCTATGAATTTGTAACTGAATATTATTAATAGTAACCTATTTGATTACATGCAATTCAACCCTATCTACTAAATTTTGCAACTAATCATTTATGTACCACATAGACCTTCTAGACTTTATCACGAGGAACTTAAACCCTTACAATCATTTAGGTCTTCTAGAGGATCAATTTATAGTGATGTTATTAGGGGGGTAATATTCTTCTACATTAGTATCCCAAGGTACACAAAATTTCATGAGGTCATGTCCATGAGTCTTCAACTGCATTCCTCCTAGATCCTAAACTGTGTTCTATGGTTTCCACTTGCCTTTATTCCACAAGTATTTTCAATCATATGTACTTTTTGGATTATTGTATTCCTCATCTAATTATATGTCCGCTTGAAATATTCATCAGACACTTACATAACCCATCCAATTCAATGTCCATTTCTTCTCTATTCTGGTACATCCATCTTCTTCTCATTTGTTTCCTTAGATCTTTAGATAAATTTTGTATGGCTATTACCATAGTCTTGTTTTCAAATATTCCATTGTCCTCCATTCCTTGAGTATAATCTCCACCTTTCAAAACATATGTCTGTGAATGAATATTGATTTTCCTTCCTGAGACATTTTTCCATGAATTTCTTGATATGGGAGGATTATAAAAATTCCTCCTCCAAACCCTTCACCACAAATTTGTAAGGAATATAACCAACTAATTAACTTACCCACATATGGTTATAAAACCATTACTATTAAAGAAATGTAACTGCAAAAGATATTCTATTTTGTATTATTACTTTTATTACCTCTTTTGTAGATGTTGTTCTTCCGATTAGGGGGATGTCATTGATGTAATTGGTCATGTAAATCCTTGAGGTGAAACCTTCGTTGTAAGTTGGGTTAGTAGTACCCACAAACGTATCATTAAAATGTATTTTTTAGTCTCCCAAGGAAATTATTCCTAGATTGGGAGGACAAGTTGACCCTGTTGGGTTACTAGGATTCACTAGTACAAAAGCGCGGATTTTTCCACGGAGGTTTTCCACGTTTCTTACTTTTTGGTGTAAAATCCGATGTAACAGGAATGAGGCGTCGCTATATCCACACCTAGCCGTCGCTGTATCCACTCCTGGACTCTTAGACGTCTCTATATCCACGCCTAAACTCTTGGACGTTGCTGTATCCATGCCTGACCGTCTCTATAGCGATGACACCGTCTTTTGTTGACTTTTTATATATGTGTCTAGCATAAAGGCTATCTTTTTGTCTAACCTTGTTCGAATAGTCGAATCCCTTCTAAAAAAATTCAAAGTCAGTGCCCATTCTTCTGTTGCATCATGTTCCATTGATTGAACATCTCCAAGTGTGGTTATAATATTAGAGTGTTCTCTATGCAACTCTTAATTTATTTAGGTTTAGTTTCATTTAGAAAGAGCCACTTGATTTTACGAACACTCTCATGAGGTGCCACCGTACAATGATTCATTGTCAATATGGGATTCTATGGGACCACCTTAAATGGATTAATAGAGAATACCTTAGATTCCATCAATCCAAAAACAAAGTATGCCATATAACCATACATTGGTGGATCTTGAAATGCAACAAAACCATAAGTTTCATACCCCTGTCAAACTTCTTTACACTTATTTAGATTTGCTTGAGGTCGAACTCAGCCCATAGACTAGTCCTGCAAAGATGAAATGAGCAAAAATTTTAGAAAATATGAGGATCACATTAAGAAAATGTTGACTGATGAAAACTAGTACAATTTGGATACATTGTGCATCAAATTAGCGACATTTCCAAATCCAACCAAGTACAGAAGAATGGCATTTAAATCTCTAATGCTCATAATCATGGGGAAGACAAGAGGGGCTAGGAAAAAACTTTAAATTAACTTTTAGAGGTGGATTTGAATAATAGACTTTGGAAAATACTGCTACAATTCCAAGAATCTCTATGTTTTTATGTTTAAGAAAGTAGATGCCATTGTGCACAAAATTTTGTTTCTAAAACTATGAAATGAAAATATTTCAAATATAATATAGACAAAATAGTAACCTGATATACAAAGTGATGAAACAAAACATGAGTTCTTACTACACCAAATCTAGGAAAATATCAAGCTTTCCTTGGTCATCAAAATATTGAGTGTAGCCTACCATACATCAGAAAATGTATACTCTTATATATCCAACATCTAATCAACTAGATATTACCATTAAATCAACTTCCAAAAGACACCAAAGAAAGAAGGTCATTCAAACAAACAAAAAAGAGCCAAAAGTCACATAGGGTGCGGAACCTACAAATGCCATACCCGCCAAGGATTCACCTTTTAGCATAATACCATGAGAAGGATGTCTGTTTGGCCTACCTAATGGAAACAAAGATCGCACAGCTCAACTCACTGCAGAGCCAGGGGTCGTATAGATCCATAGCTTTCCCCACACATATTGATATTGTATGCACAGTTTGCTCAAATTAACCACAGTACTGGATTTCGAGCGAATTGCAATTTCCAGGATAGAATGTCTTTTGCTGATTTGGGTGTACCACTGCCTATGATAAATTTCTGTTCACCCACTCATGAGTTTGTGGGCATTAAACCTCCAGATCTGATGGTGCAGGTAAGGAGGGAAAATAGCACCTGGTGATTAGCGTTTTCGTAAGGAAATTATGTCTATGAAGAAGGGATGGAGGAAATTTGGAGTTGCAGTTGTGGGTTTGGTGCTGCTATCCATGCTCGTTCCATTGGTATTCTTGCTCGGACTCTGGTGGATTTCAGAGCAGTAAGTTCATCTGAGCCCATTTAATTTTTTATTTGACTTGAATCCCCCTTCTCACAGACTGTTGTGTATGGGGAATCTGGATTTGGAGTACTTTGGCTGGGGCTGGGGCACTTACAGGTTTTTATGAAGCCCATTTGTGGAATTTGTGGTGCTTTTTTTTCATTTTATTCAACCATTTTATCTCTCTGCTGTATACTCCTACAATGGGCATTTGGTGTATACCTAGATCCTTAGTACTGTGGGTGATTTGGGGTTGGTATTTGCATTAGATCTGATTGAACAGCAGGTAGTGTGAGGCATATTTCAGAATTTCATAAGTTTGTAGTTTCATGGTTCTGATCTATCCTTCTGCATTTCTTTTTTCAGCGACTTAGGCTAAATGTGGGGTTTGAGGGAAGATACAGTTTTAAAGCAGTTGGATGTGGGGCAGTTGGATGTGGCACATTAGGTGTGAAAGCTTAGAGATCACAGGATTAGGTATTCAAATCAGTGAGGCCTTAATCCCTGATGTTTGGATAGTGAAATGAAATACATCATCCTCAGAAGACCGAAACGGGATCTTAGACTATTTTGTCAGAGCTTAGGCTCAGATAGGAGTGGGCTGGAATTCCTGCTGGTTGCATTGAAGGATTTCATCAATACGTTTGTGGTTCTTTTAATTATATTTCCAATAATGTCAAATGCAGCTTCTTGTGGAACATGTGGACTGAACAATTTCGTAGTTTTATAGTGGTCTGTCTGAACTCCTAAAAGCTGTCCTTCGTTAAAGCTTCTAAAATTATTGAGTAGAACTGAACCAAAGAGAAAGTAGAAACATCCAATTTGATGCCTCCTGTTTCGTTCCCATATTGGTGTGCAACCTTGTGTCATTTGCTAACCATAGATCTTTGTTGTGAGTATGATTGAGGATCAGTATATTTTATGAAAGAATAGAGTAGTACACTACAAAACGGGTAGTGAGAATGCTTTATTGATGTCTTCACTAGCATACTAGATGCCCTTTTTTATGAGGAACTTGCATGTGATGAGTACTTCTGAGCAGCCTGATATTATTTTGATGTTTCGAATCCTTTTTGTCTCTTTAACATCAAGGAAGTCATTTGGTTGTTCTGTAATCTATTGTAACTTGTATGTTTCTGTTGTAGGTTATATCGATGATGAAGGCCCTGCAACCCTGGTGAGAACAGGTTGCAAATAAGAATAACTGTTAAATTAGATATGGTATAGTTATACATTTCTTGACTAGTGAAAAGCACACTTCATAATGGCTCACTTCACAGAAATAAATTCTGCAAATGGATTAGACGTGTTGAGGTTTTCTAAGATTCTGATTAAATAGCCCTCAACCCTCTTGAAAATTAGCAATAACGTATCAAATGATCTCATCTATATCCTCCAGTATCTGGTAGTAGCATACAAGTTGTGCTCACAGTAGAAGTTTACAACAAACCTTTTCAATATGCAGGTTCCCAAATCCAAGAACTCCAGATGCAAATAGCAACAAGAAGCCTTTGGAGAATAGTTGTAGATTTCTTGATTTGAACCTTTCATCCAAATAATAATACATGTAAGCTTTTGGATCATGGCAAAAGCACAGGACCCATAACAGAAGCAGTTTGCATTTGAGTGGCATGCAACTACTTCTTCCCTAAAACAAGTCAGCAGAATGCTCAAGCCTTAAACACTATCCCGAATTCCATCTCTAAAGGGGCTTGTTTTGCTTTCCATTTTCAGTTCATTAACATTGTAGTCCTGTAGCGATGGATTGTTTTGCTCTTCTACAGGTGAAGCATGCAAAGCTTCAACTCTTTGAAGAGAAGATGATCTTGAGTGTGCCTTTTTTCTCTTGCATCTAGGAACATATATATCAAAAGGTAACTTAGGTAAGCATTTCATGTTTGAAATGCTTTCTCCTACAGCTGCTGGGCTGACATCCTTCTCTGTTCCCCCTGTTGTCTGAGACTGAGATGCCCCTTTTCCAACTATGCTTTCACATTCAGTGAGTTTCTTAATTGGAGAAGGAAAATCCTGCTGCTGCTTTTCTTTCATCTCCATAACTACATTATGTTCCTTGCAAACCTCTTCATGGGGCCTGGATTTGATTAGTATGGCGCTATGGTCATAGGTGTTCACTTGGGGAAGAGGTAAATATGGACAACTAGGACATGGTTCTGTGCAAAATGAATTCAAACCAGTACAAGTGAAAGCAGTTGTAGATCAGATGATTGTGCAAGTTATCTGTGGGGGTAACCATACAATGGCTATCAATAGTGAAGGCAGGTTTTTTTCTGTAAGTATTTGTCAGAAGAATAATTGGTAGCACCGAATTTCTCATTTCGTGAAGTATATATGTATGATAAAGTGGCTAGTACCAAGAACTGTCAATGTTTGAAGTTTATTATTTAATGGCATTTATTATTTTTAATCTGTTTATTGAGTTGAAATAACAAGTCTTGCCCCCTTAAACTAAACTGGTCCCGAGTGGTTTTTAATTGCTGTTATAATAGTATCTTTTCCAATTGTTCATCCTTAGTTATTCTTTTCAAGTAATCTGTAACAGTGGGGTCAAGGTCACTGGGGTCAAACTGGACTTGGTACTACTCAGGATGAACTCATTCCAACGCAAGTATATGCTCTTGAGGGTGCACGGGTCATTCAATATTCTGCAGGTTCTAGACACTCCATTGCAATAACAGAGGGAGGAATTATCTATGGTTGGGGAGATGGAGAACAAAACCAGCTTGGTAAAATTGAAAGGTAAATCTCGCTTTCTGATTAGGATTCTCATTAGCATGTTCTTTGTTCAACTCTGCAATATGCATGGAACTTTTGATTATGTTTGACTTACATTTTTAAAAGGTCAAACGAAAATAGAATCCTTCAATTTTTGTGATGCTGTTATGTGGCAGCGAAGTACAGCTTCTACCAGTTATATTACCTTCTCTGCAAAGAAAGGATTTGCAGATCCTGTATGTTGTTGCATCTGGGGAGCACACAATTGCAGTATTTGAGCCACATGAAGTGGAATGTTTGACACCCATGGATCAGAGGTTTGTTAACAAATCTATATATGTTGAATGCCATGATTTACCTTTTTTTTTTGGTTTTTCCAAGATTCAGCAGGTCTAGGATTTAATCATCAAAAAATGTGTGTGTGTATGTATGTTTATGCTGCATATAGATATTCAGAATCGATGAGCAGAGAGGCTCTATTCAAAAAGGTGATCAAAAGCATGTTTCAAGTAGAATGTCTGATAGTAGAATCCCCTCAAATGTTGATGCTGTCAGTCAGGAAGATTCTGGTGCGGAGCCTCTAAATATGAACATGGAGGAACACATTGAAATCGTAGAACCTTTGAAGCTGCCAGATTGTTCATATACCGTAGACATGCATGGAACTGGTCTCAGGCCCATAAAATTGCCTTTTCTAATAAAAATGTTGGAGGTGAGATACATTTTTTACATGGCACACAAGAGAATGCTTGCAAAAGATGACAAGTACAACAATGTAACTATTGTTTTTTTCTTTTCTTTTAGAAATATTAATTTTTTTACTGATAAGTAGTAAGGGAGAATACCATTCATCATGTACGCATTTATTCAAGACATGTAGCTAAATTTTCAAGTCATGTAATGATACAAAAATATGCCATGTGACCCGATCCAGGGTCCCACATATAGGGAGAACAACTCCAAAATTGTAGATACACATCTTATCTTGCAAAGTGCTACCACAAAATGTAGCACCCCCTAAATTATGTAAAGTCCCAAGCATCAAGGAGCTAGTCTTGTGCAACTTAAGGCAGGCTAGTCACTGTCACCTTAGTAGCCCTTCCTCTTTATTCTGATTTGGATCTCCTCCATCTCAAAGGGGTATTCCTAAATAAGATTGCTAAGTCGACACAGTGTAGGCTCTAGGTGATTTAGGAAGAGTAAGCTTTAACAAACTGGTGGTTAGTTGTAGTATATGAAAGGTGGAAATGGGATAAGGATGGGATAGGGAAATAAAGGACTACAAATCGGAGAGAAGAGATGGAGAAAACCAGTGCCTATCAATCATGGGCTAATGTGGTCATAAGATGTTGAGCAAGTGAAGGGAGCAATGTGTCATAGTCATCTATTTGCTGTAGACTCTAGGGTAGGAGTAATGTGGTATATCTGGGCCTATTTAGATGAAAGGACTAGTTTGTTGCATTCATATTTTAGGATGAACTTGAGTTAAAAGGACTACGATTTGATACACTTTACCCCCAAGTTTTTGCTGATGTACTGGTGCCACTCGTCACTATGTATATCCTTCGAAATCTTCAACTTATTTGTCAGTAGAATGGAAAAGAGAACAGAAATACAACAGAAAATACACATTATGTGTTCAGTCCCCTCAAGTGATTTGAAAGGGGCTACGCTTCTAAAAATGTGGTGCAGGCCATCACATTTCATTCTCACTTCAACAATATGGGAAATTATGTACTCTACTACATAAAAAAAGAGTAGGAGAGCTCTGCACAGCTCGGTTCTAGAACCCAGTGACATGGAGAGGCTGTGAAGCCTTCTTACTGTTTATCAACCCTAGATAACACAGACACATGTGCAGTCTTCCTTTAACTGTAGGGAAATAATGGAATCTTCTCCATAAGAACAGAGCTCAGTTCTAGCACTCACTGAGATGGAGAGAATGTGAGAAGCCTTCTAACTGTTTATCAATCCTAGATAACACAGGCAGATTGAGTTGGAATTAATAGCATGCAGTTTTCCAATTTGGGATTATTACAGTGAAGCAAATTTGTCTCACAATAGAAGCTACCCTTCCACTTAAATGCCACGGCTGGGTAAAAGGCCCGCTTACAAAGGGAAGGCAGACCACGAGTAGTGAACATATCTCTCGGGAGAGGAGTAATGTTAATGGCAAAAAACAGTACCCCGACTTTTCCAACTAGCCAAAACCTTTCGTGGTTACTGTTGTAAGAAGGTTTTTACTTTTTGGGCTGGCAGAATGACCTAGAAGGAATTGCATTCATCCAATTAAATATCTAAAAACATAGCCCCACTATGTTGAGACAGCTACTGACAACAAGAAGGTCAACAACCTTCTGCTTAAGCACCTCTGACTGACCCAATAGGCTCTTGAAAAAGAAAGATTACCCTGTAAGTTGAGCAAAATCCAAAGAGAAAACTGGGCTGCTAAAGACTGGGCATGACCTCTATATGGACTGCCAAGCTAAGCCATGATCTCTTGTTGGAAAGATAAGCCATGATCACTAGGTTTTCTTCAAGTTCGGTGGATAAGGCATGCCTCATAACAAGTTCATGTAACAGGTTAAAGCATGCTTTGTGAAAATGTTCAAGGAAGTGTTTTTCATAGGACATATCTGAAACACCAGCCCCCTCCATTCTTTCATCAACTGAAAGCTGTGGCTGTAGCATTCGTAAAATAGCACTGACATGTTCTTCATTAAGTTGGTGACAGGCTTCTTTGTAAATAGAAGAATGCCAATCTGGAGAAAAAATGCACTCTTTAATAAAACTAAGCACTTCAACAACTTCTTGTAAAGGAATATTACTGGAGTCAGAAACACTGTCATTTGGAGAGCAGGGCTATTCATGTGGCATAAATTCAAAATACAAAGGCAATGTGTCTTAAGAGATTCAAAGCAGTGCATTTTGACAAAAAAGTATGTAAGCTCAGCAATTTCTTAAATGGGGATGGGGAAAAGGGAAGGGAAAAAAGTATGTATAACTCAGCAATTTCCTAAATGGGGATAGGGAAAAGGGAAGGGTGTCTTGGTGGTTGTTTTGAAAACTGGTCCTAGCATCAAAGCAATGGTTTGACTGTTGGTCTGAGTTTCAGAGCAATGTTCTGAGTCTCTGACAAAATCTATGTAAATTGTAGGAGTCTCCTTTGTTAGGAGCAGAGGACGTGAAGGGTTTTCATGTCAGTGGGTTTTGAAAAATATATGAAATCTGCATGTGAAGTTGTAAATGTGAAGTAATTTACTGAGAATTACAGATTGTGTAATAGTTACAAACCCCAATCTGGATTCTGGATCCCTCAA
>LPNX010953498.1:436021-466589 GCA_001517045.1 Pseudotsuga menziesii
GATTGACCCTCCAATCTCTTTGGATGAAGCATATAAACTGCTCGCTCATCCTCATATAAACTGTTCGCTCATCCTCATATAAACTGCTCGCTCATCCTCATATAAACTGCTCGCTCATCTTCATATAAACTGTCCCCATAGAAGCATGGGCTACTCACCAGATACTGCACACAACTTTCAGGTTAGCGTGATATTAGTATTCAATATACACGCAGCTTTACAACGCAGGTCTCTCAAGATATGTCTCCAGCGCAGTTCACAAAATATGTGAGAATGGGTCGATATTATGCAGTTCACAAAAATAACGAAATTATGAGCAGAATGGGTCGATATTGAGTTTATAGTGTTGGAATGCAGTGAATGGAATGGGTCGCAGTACACAACGTACAACTCGCCCACAACATACAACTCGCGCACAATATAAAGTAACAATTCGCCTCTTATACAGACTCACAGCATTACATTCGCCTCTTATACAATTCGCCTCTCATACAGCTCGCGCACAACAGACTCAACGTATATCTCAAATCAGGCTTGTAGCAATTTAATAGTACATACAATAGCGCCTCACGGGATTAGGGTTTTGCAAAACGGAGGAGAGGTATCGCCACTACGCAGATATGTTATATTTTGCAGTCAACAAAAAGGTTTACCTCCATTCATACAACGCTGTTGGAAGGATCCTTCAAACTTCAACAAATTCTTCACGTTCTTGCAGAGCAGCCCCCACGATTCCTCCAACGCACTCAGATCAATACACGCAGCATGCAGTGGTCTCTTCATAAACTTGCAGTCTCCAGTGAGTCGCTGAATACAATGCTTACATCAAGAAAATAACGCATATGGCAGGAGGGACGAGTAGAGGGCAGACGGGCGATGAGCAGCAGCTCTGAAACAAATGGACGAAGGGCAGAATGTAGGTCTGGCACCCAGACTGCCAAGACTGACAAGCATACAGGCAGGAGTTATGCTCTGATACCAGTTGTTAGGTATAACTCCCGATTGATTGTTTATTCAAATGCAAATGCCTGTATTTATACATTTCATGAGGCGGTTGATTACCAGCCTCTTCGCCTTCCTAGCTATTCATATTCCTATTATTTATTTATTTACAATAATCCTGACGGATTATTCTAACAAAGTTGATATCATTTGACAGAGTTCCCAAATTTTAGTTGAATTTGTGCCCATAGATGCAAAATGATTATGGCATTTCATAATTGTTGGCATACTAGAGATTCCAAGGAATACTGTGAGAATTATGATTATTTCAAATTTTTCACCTCAAAACACTAGTCACGTAAAGGAACTGATTGAAAAGTAAGAGATTTTTCTTCAAAACCTAAATGAAATGAAGTCAAATATCACACTATTTGGTGATTATCTATAGTCATTAATATAATAAATGATGCTCACATATGGTATTTATAGATGAAGAATTATAAAAGGTATTTATAGATAGGTGGTATCATGTTATCAAGGATGATAAAGAGAAAATCAATGGATTGTTTTCATGTGATAATTTTATGTGACATGTTTATGGGTATATTCAACAAGAAAATTGTATTATTGTTATAAACCCTAGTAGAAAGCATAATTTCATAAATTTTTGTTAACTTAGCTAAAATATTGCAAGTCCCTACAAAGATTAATCTGTTAGAACTTCCTTTTGTATTTGTTAATCTGTTAGAACTTCCTTTTGTATTTGTTTTCCAACAAACAAATGGTACAAAAGATTATGTTATGACAGTCCCAAACATATGTGTATATGTGCCTAGCTGAAGTGACATTAATGAGGAAGAAGCCAGGTGTTAGGAGATTGTTTGAATAGAAGTGATGGTTAATAGCATCCCCGTCGTTATTCCTGGGGTTTGCATTTAAAAAAAAAAAAACTTATACAAAGCGTGGATACAGTGACGACAAGCTGTGGATACGGAGATGGCAAGGCGTGGATACAGAGACGGCAAGGCGTGGCTATAGCGACGTCTTATTCCTGGGTTTGCATTTAAAAAAAAAAACTTATACAGAGCGTGGATACAACGATGACCAGGCATGGATACAGAGACGGATAGGCGTGGATATAGAGACGGCTTAGACATCTAACGAAATATAGAACATTGTCGCTCTTGCAACGCAAATTAGGGGTCGTCTCTATTGCGACGAAATTGTTTCCATGGAAAAAAAACACTTAGACGTGGCAATATCCACGCTTTTCCATGGATATTTCCACATTTTTCCGTGGCAAAATTGATCACTTGTACTAGTGATTCTCCACTGATTAGTATAAATAGGGGAGGCTCCTCAGTCATTTGGACACAAACAAAACTAAATCAATTGTGTTAGAGAGAGAAGAAACAATCCATCTGGTGGAGAGGAACCAGTCTAGACTTGTTCTTTGGATCTTACATTATACTTGGGTGAAGTCTATATATAGGAAGTTTTGCTAGCTTTTCTTCCCCATGAGAGTTTCCAAAGGATAAATATTTGTGTTCTCTTTTGTTCTGTTGTTCTTGTTATTCTTTCTGTGATCCTTTGTTATATCTCAATAAAAAACTTAACATGGTATCTGAGCGAACCTGAAAGAAGACATTGTTCAACAACTCCTGCAATCCAAAAATATAGGGCTCACTATTCTAGATATCTCCCTCCACAGATCAACCGAAAAATAAGGTCCATTCAACTCGACCTAGGAGGGTGTATATTTCTATCGAATCAGTTTTTCATTCTGAGTATTTTCACTTTTGACATATCACTGCTGCTGAGAGAAACTAGGGCATCATATTTTTCAAGGTTCCATACTCATATTTCGAAGAAAAAAAGATACAACCTAGTTCACCTTAGGGAGGCACATATTTTCCTCCTCTTAGATCTAGAAGTGATCACACCTAGAATATTAGGGTTTTCTAGTCAAACCCTAGTTCATACTGAACTTGGTTCCATAAAAGTTCCTCAAACTAGTAAGTACTATCTCCTATCTTTCATTTGAGGTTCTCCTGCATTAAAAGATGACAAAAAATACCATGCTAAATGAAATATTGAGGGAGCACATAATTTCAAAGCAGGGAAGCATAGAATTATGCTCATCCTTGAAGAGCATGACCTAGATGGATACATCAAAGAAGAGGTCAAGGAACTAGAGGGAGAAGAGGGAAAATCCAAAAAAAAGAAGGATATGATAAAATTCAAGAGGATAATAGGTAAATCTATTAAGGATCACTTTATCTCCCAAGTTTCCTCAAAGAATAGTCCAGAAGAATATGTTTGAATGGAAATGTCATGTACCCATACCCCATTATCATGCAGAATTACAAATTTCATCGAGGACCTTTATTGTTCATCAAAACATAGGGCATGGCCGCGAAACACTTCTCGACATTTCCAACACTGTCATGCTCCCTCCCATCTTCCCTTGAGCAGTTCAAAAATCTGTAAGGAAAGATCTTAGAGGAGATCGGATGACAGAGAGAAAACAAGACAGGAAACAACGATCCCAAACAGTCCCACAGCTGGAACCACATTGATGGCTCAGAATCCACCTACAAAAATCAACGGTGTGGAAAGCCTAAGTTGCGGGATCATAAAGTTATGAAAATTTCAATATCACTTCCTGCAACCCGCATCTCACATCGAGAACAGATCAATAGTATAAAATCATCGCATGAATATCAACGGTGTGGAAACTTGAATTGTGGGATTGGGAATTGTGGAAATTGCGACATCATGATTCCGCATCCCACATCATGTATCCCACATCAGAAAGGACCGTTGTGAAACGAAAACTACAGAAATCTGTAAATCTCCAAAAAGACATCCCTCATCCTGTATCCCACATCCCGCAACTTGCAGAAGGGAAAATTGCAGAAACCAAGATCTATGAACCGACATCATGCATCCCGCAAGTTGTGAAAAGGAAGATTTCTAGCCGGAAACTCAACTTTCTAACTGAAGTCTTGGATCAATTTGATCATTCAGGCCATCACCAATTTGGCCAATCTAACCCTGCAACTTAGTTTAAAATGCATTGAGGAAAAACATACATAGATGCCTATAATTGCAATTATTCAAAGGAACAATGCAAGAATTCCCCACAGCAACATGTTCATCACATTCCGTCAAGAAATTACAATGCAATAAATACAATTGCAAAGAATTACATAGACAAGAACACTTATATTCAATAGAACTTGTCCCGTAACCAGCTATGTCGCTGCAATGTTCCACCCAACCATTGTTAGTTTTTCAACACTAAGATAGCATTATTAGGATTTTAACTGAGAGAACAACAAGCAAAGCAATTAAACACAAGAGACAATAAACATAGTGTTTTTCCTTGGGGAAACCATAAAGGAGAAAACCCCGCAAGTTCCTCAGAGATAGAATCAGCACTAATATAGAAAATCCCAAAACAGTAAGTGACCTCCCGACAGCAGTATCCTTCTTCTTGTCTAGCCCCAGTGTCTTCTCCTTCCTCAACTATGTGCTACACTTGAGTGTGTATAAGTTGTGTGTTAAATAGAGACTCTAGCTCTCTATTTATACTCATCCCAGTATGACTAAAACCCTACTAGGGCCGACCTCTACTAGGAGAGTCTAATAACCCTAGTGCCCCAGAACTGCGGGGACTTTAACCTTTAGACAATTGGAGGGTTACCCACAATGACTTGACATGACTTGTTTACATAATAGATCCTCCTGATCAGAACATTGGGGCATGACAACATGAATCAATTACATAATAGATACATCCCGGAATAAACATTGGGTTACAAAACATAAGATACATAGATGAATACATTTCGAGGTTACAAGTACATCAACACTCCCTCTTAACTAGCAAGGTATTCTTTTGACACAATTTTCAGCACTGGTCTTCTTCTCTACATCAACTGGAACATCTCATCATCTTCAAGTCTTCTTAGTCTTCAATTCTTCTTCATTTTCGAGTCTTCTTTGTCTTCTTTGTCTTCTTTGTCTTCAAGTCATCTTCTTCTTCAAGTCTTCTTCATCACGGGATCTACATCATAATGACTATTGGCTCATCATTGTTGGATCAACACTCGATCTGGATCATCATCAAGTCTAGATCATCATCACATCTGGATCATCATGACAATTGGATTGTCACTTGATCTGGATCGTCATCAAGTCTGGATCACTTGATCTGGATCATCATCAATTCTGGATCATCATATGCTATCTCATAATGGTGCTATCTCGATTCTTCTCGTCACAGGAAGTTCTACAGAGTCAATTCTATATGCCTACCCTTCATGTAGGTCTTCATCAGTGCTTATATCTGACACTTAAGTCAGAATGGCCCACCCAGCTCTTACATCTGACCTCATCATGTCAGAAAGGCATGCCCAACACTCACATCTGACCTCATCTTGCTAGAAAGGCCTAGCACTCACATTTGACCTCATCTTGTCAGAAAGGCTCAACACTTATATTTGATCATGTGTAAGCACATCACATCGAAAAGGCTCTGCACTTAAATCCAACCCCATCTTTTCGGAAAGGAACTGCACTTACATCCAACCCCATCTTGTCGGAAAGGCATAGCACTCACATATGACCATGTGTAAACACATCGTGCCAGAATGGCTCATCACTTATATCCAACCTCATCTTGTCGGAAAGGCTCTGCACTTACATTCGACCATGTGTAAACACATCGCATCGAAAGGGCATGCACTCACATCTGATCATGAAGGAACTAATCCTATCATCGCATCAAAATGGTCCCTAGTCCCAGACTGAGCTATTTGGTAACTGACCAGGTGCCTCCATTCCTAGAATGGCAGTTGCCCTTACATCTGTCCTGCTCGACAGAATGGCCAACACTCACATCTGACATGGGAGGAACTTAATCCTTTAGCCATGATAGATTGGTTCAACCCTTACATATGACCATGGAAGGAACCAATCCTCTCACCATGTTAGAGTGGCTTCTTAGTCCTAAACTGAGTTTTCCTGGTAACTGACTAGGTGCCTCCATTCCTAGAATGGCAGTTTCCCTTACATCTATCCTACTCGACAGAATGGCCAGCACTCATATCTAACATGGAAGGAACAAATTCTCTCACCATGATAGAATGGCTCAGCCCTTACATCTGACCATGGAAGGAACCAATCCTCTCACCATGTCATAATGGCTATGGGTCTCATCACTTTCTCTTGGAGGAAACCTTGATCTAGAGAACACAAAGCTTCTCCCTGAAGTACTCAAACTTCAACCTAGCCAATGGCTTTGTTAATACATCAGCTATTTGTTCCTCCATCACAACATACTGGAGCTTCATTGATCCCCTCTGCACCATATCCCTGATATAGTGATACTTGATCTCGATATGCTTCGACCTGTCATGGAACACTGGATTCTCTAACAACTTCACACAACTCTAGTTGTCACAATGTATACAAGTAGTATCCAAGTAGAGATCAAATATATCAGACAGTAGCTTTTGCAGCCATACTTCCTCACAACTAGCTGAACAAGCTATAACATATTGTGCTTCAGCTATACTTAGTGCCACACATGATTGCTTCCTACTAAACCAAGAGATCACACCTGATCCCATACTGAAGCAACAACCTGAATTTCTCTTCCTATTGATGGCACTGCCTGCCCAATCTGAATTGACATAACCCTCTAGGTTAATCTTTTGATTCGACTCATACTTGAGCACATAATCAACTGTACCCCTCATGTACCTTAGAATATGCTTTATAGCAATCAATTGAACATTTCTCAGATATGTCAAGAACTGGCTCAAGGTGTTCACAACAAAGAAAATGTTTGGTCTTGTGTTCGTCAAGTACATCAAGGACACAATCATCTGACGATACATCATGGCATCAATCGTCTCTGATGAAGCATCACTCAATAGCTTCAGGTTTGATACCATAGGTGTGTCCATAGCCTTACAGTCCATCATCCCAAACCTATTTAGGATCTCTACTACATACTTCCCTTGTCCAAGGAAGATTCCATCTGCACTCTGGCACACCTCCATACCTAGAAAATAATGCATCATACCCAAGTCCTTCATTTCGAACTCAGCAACAAGCTTTATTTTTGTATTAGAAATCAACCCATCTGTACCTGTCACAAATAGATCATCTACATATAGTAGAAGCATCACTAGGTTTCTATCTTCAACCTTGTAGTATAGGTTGGAATCTGCTTTACTCTTTGTAAAGGCCAAACTGGATAGAAAACTGTCAATCCTGTCGTACCAAGTCTTGGGTGCCTGTTTCCAACCATGCAGGGCTTTCTTCAATCTGCATACATGAGACTCTTTGTCATGTGTCTCAAAACCAAGTGGTTGTTCTACATACATTTCCTCTCCCACTACACCATTCAAGAAAGTAGTCTTGACATCCATCTGGTGTATCTTTCATTTCATCACTGCAGCTAGAGAAAGTACTGATATGATGGAAGTGTATCTGGCTACAAGTGCAAAGGTTTCTTCATAATATATTCCTTCTTTCTGAGAGAAACCCCAAGCCACAAATCTTTCCTTATACTTTTCAATGCTACCATCTGCAACATGCTTGATCTTGTAGATCCATTTGGAAGTTACAACTGACTTCCCTTCTAGTCTTGGGACAACATCCCAAAAATAATTCTTCATGATCAATTGATATTCTTCGATCACAGCATCCTTTCATTCTTTCCATTCTGCCACTTCTTCATAACTGGAAGGTTCCTTATCAATGAAATCACATAGTAAAGCTACATACCCGGAGCAGGATCTGGTCCTCTTTCTTTCTCTGTGATTCTCTTCTGGAGCCCCATATCTTTTCGCACCTTGGATAAGTTCTCGTACCCAATCAGGTTTCCTCTTATGAGGATTCTTCTCTAGAGGTGGATCTACAGGTCTTTGTGGTTCTTCAAATTCTTGATCTTCTTCTTGAGTTTCTTCATTCATGGTTGTATCATGAATTCTAGGTGCTTCTGCTTCTTTAGGTTCTTTAGCAGGTCTCTTTCTGGATTTGTTGTAAGTTTTGTCTTCATCAAATGTCACATCCCTGTTGATGTCAATCTTCTTGTATCCTGGGAAATATATTCTGTAAGCCTTCGAGCTTTCAAATTATCCCACAAATATACCCTTCTTTCCTGAAGGATCTAATTTTGTTCTCTTATATTTTGGAATGTGTATGTATACCAGACAGCTGAATATTATGAGATGGCTGACTTCTGGTTTCTTGTCGAAGAAGACTTCTTCAGGAGTCTTGTTCTCGAGTACTCTATGTGGAGTATGGTTCTGTACATACACTGTTGTTCTGGCAGCTTCTGCCCAAAGATGCACAGGAATATCTTGATCATGAATCATATCTCTTGCATCTTCCATGATAGTTCTATTCTTTCATTCGACAATCCCATTCTATTGTGGATTATAAGGAGTTGAAAACTCCCTCTTAATCCCTGATTCTTTACATAGCTCTTTGAATTCACTCAAAGTGAATTCTCCGCCATTATCTGATCGAAAGGTCTTAATCTTCTTTTCAGTGTGATTCTCAATCAAGGATTTGAATTCCTTGAACTTGTTGAATACTTCATCTTTATTCTTCATGAAGTAAACCCATGTCTTCCTAGAAAAATCATCAATTAAAGAAGCATAATATTCATACCCACTTAGTGAGTTTGATGATATAGGACCGCATACATCGGAGTGGATGATTTCCAAGATTCCTTTTGCTCTTCTTTCACTACTTGGAAATGTCTTCTTTGTGTTCTTTCCTTTCGCACATCCTTTACAGACCCCATCATGTTTTGCTTGCATTTCTGGAAGACCTTCAACAACTTTTCTTGCAAGAGGTAGTGCTCTGTAATGCACATGTGCAATCCTTCTATGCCAAAGTTCAATTGGATCTATTGTGTCATGGACCAAGGCTTGTTCTGGATGGCCCTTCAATTTGTACAAACCTCCTTCTTATTCTCCAATCACCACCACATCATCGATAGTCTTTCCTCTTGGCCACATGATGACTTAACAATCTATGAATGCAACCCTCATTCCTTTTGCATCCAATGCTGATATGGAGAGAAGGTTCTTCTTGAGTCCTGGCACAAACAATACTTCCTTCATTGTTAGAGACTTACCAGAGTCTAGTTTATAGGAATATTCCCCACTAACTTTTATTGGATATTGGTAGTCATCCCCTAGCTTCACCTTGTGAGGTGATTCATGTTCTGAAAGTCTCACAAAGGATTCCTTGAATCCAGTCATATGTTTGGAGGCCCCACTATCAATAAGCCAATCATCACTTCCATGAGTAATGTTTCCCATGAGAGCGGAGATCAAAACATATTCATCCTTGCTTGAACAATCTTCACTTCCATATCTGGTTCTTTTCGATGAAGGTTCATCATCCTTTGTAGCATGAGCATGATGTCTTCTCTTGCTTCCCTTCTTCTTGTGAGAGCTACTTTTGTTCTTAAGACAATCTCTAGCAAAGTGTTCTTTTTCATCACATGTATAGCAAATGAACTTAGACCTATCTCTAGGCTTTCTAGAGTTATTCCTGTGATGAGAGTACTTACTTCTGTGATGGTTGGATCTGGGTTTCTTGGGCTATACTGTGAGAGCTTGATATTCGCGTCCCATCTTCTCTTCTCGAGATGCTATCCGAGCTTCTTCTTGAGAACATTCTTCCCATAGTCTGCTGAACTTGACTAACTTATTTCTAGCATAGATCCCTTGAATGAAAGACTCCCATGTCCTAGGGATACCATTCAAGGTGGTCATCACAAGTTATGCATTCTCCACTTCTTCATCTACTGCTTCCAATTGTTCCTTGATCTGATAAGCCCTTGTGAAGTAAGACTGGATGGTCTCTGCATTCTGGATCTTCACATTCTTTAGTTGATTCCTTAGAGTCATCTTCTGGTTTATGTTCTTCCCTTCAAACAATTTGGTTAGGGCATCAAACATAGCTTTAGGTGTCTTGAGAGAGGACACCTGAGGGATAAGGTGATCCTTGATAGAATCAGCAATGATCATTTTTTCATAACCATCTTCTTCTTATGTAAGGCCTTAGCCTCATCTCCCTCTGGAACTAGAACCTCCTCATGGATGTAGGAGTCCAACTCATTTTCTTCCAGGACCAGGGAGATCCTATACTTCCAGGCTCGGAAGTTATCAGCTCCCTCAAGATTTTCATCAAGCTTGGTATGATGAGACATATTAAATTGAGAACCTCAAATGTAAATACAAAAGATTTAGATCTCACCAGGTCAAGATGTCAGATCTAGATTTGGAGCTGAAATCCTGCTATACTCGATTAGGAGCAAATTAGGGTTTTTCTTTTCCGAAGTTTTGTCCTCCCAAATGCCTTGAAATTTATCCCTAAATTCGATTTTGGGGAGGAGATAAATCCAGGCCTAGGCTCATTGAAAAATTCCTCTTCTGTGAAAATCCCTAATTTTCGGCAGTAGTGTCTGGTCCAAAACTGAAAATCCTTAGAATTGGATTCTGCTTCGACAGAAAGATGGACCCTAAGAAGGAGAGTTATTCCACCTTAATTTTGCTGAAAATATGTGGAGGAATATCCACAAACTAGGAAGCCCTAGTTCCCTCAGCTACACAGTGTCTTCTTCTCAGGTTAGCTCTTATACCATGTTAGTTTTTCAACATTAAGCTAGCATTATTAGGATCTTTAACTGAGAGAATAACAAGCACAGCAATTAAACACAAGAGACAATGAACACAATGTTTTTCCTTGGGGAAACCATAAATGAGAAAACCCCGCAACTTCCTCAGAGATAGAATCAACAACAAAATAGAAAATCCCAAAACAGTAAGTGACCTCCCGACTGCAGTATCCTTCTTCTTGTCTATCCCCAGTGTCTTCTCCTTCCTTAACTATGGGCTACACTTGAGTGTGTATAAGTTGTGTGTTAAATAGAGACTCCAACTCTCTATTTATACTAATCCCAACATGACTAAAACTTTACTATGGCTGACCTCTACTAGAAGAGTCTAATAACCCTAGTGCCCTAGAACTGCAAGGACTTTAACCTTTAGACAATCGAAGGGTTACCCACAATGACTTGACATGACTTGTTTACATAATAGATCCTTCTAATCGGAACATCGGGGCATGACAACATGACTCAATTACATAATAGATACATCCTGGAATAAACATCGGGTTACAAGACATAAGATACATAAATGAATACATTTCGAAGTTACAAATACATCAACAACCATAGGCTAGTGCACTCATCAATCTCTCAGCGACACCACCACCTCCGAGCTGGGCATGATTTCCTTAAGGAATAAGGTAACACTAGTAGACTCATACATAGCCAAGGGTGCAATAACACTCAACCAAAGCAACATAGTTGGGTTTATTAGGATGCAAGGGAAAACACACCAATAGATGGGTTTCAGATTCCACTTGGCCAAGCCATGTCAGAGTTGGGTATCACAAACTGAACACAGTCAAGCCAACATTCACCTATAAGGATCAGTCAAGCCAACATATGGTTTTATAAGACTGTACATAGTCAAGCCATCTCACTGGTGGGTTTATCAGGCTAACTAGCTAAGCCAACATTCACAGTTGGGTTTATCAAACCGTCCAGCCAAATGTTACTCACAAGGTCAAACACAACAAGACACAACTAAGACAACATATGGTTTTATCAGGCTTCGAAGGCAATGGGAAGGAAGAATTGCTAAGCTAGTGAGCTCATCTATAGAGCTAAGAACAACTTCACAAGACCTATCTAGCCTATATTCCCCCACTGCCTATACACCCAACACAAGGAAGTGTCCCCTTCTTTGCTCCACAATCCCTTAGGATACACCTTCCCTTCCAGTGCTCTTCAGGATGTGCATAGCAGGTTTTCCAAGCACTATTATCTTATTGTGAGGTTCCACATTAGGTTTATCAAGCACATTCTACGTCTTTCCCATCCCTAATTCTTGTACATAGTTTAGACCCAAACCAAGATGCACAACACAAAAACCATTGGGAGACTCAACAACACTATCTTTACTTTGGAACATAAGTAACAGGGTCTCATACACTATGTAGTTCAAGATAACAATGCAACACAGAAATCACGGTCTTTCCAAGGGAAAGACACTTACAGAGCGTGAAGGGTACACACAGGAAGAGCTCAGATGCTAGAGAGCTTCCCCATGAATGGATAATGAAGATGGTGAATGAGCCAAAACATCCCACAGCTCCCAAAATCTGAGAGTAAAATAGAAACGTGAACGTGTGAGTCAAACTGGCATACGGTTTTGGTGTTTTCTTGTCCATTCAAGCAAAACATGACATTCCAAAAATGGGTGCTCTTCCTAATTTGAATTTTCCCATACTCTTCCCCTTTCAAGCAATAACTACCTCAACCACCTTCTGGTGGAATAAATGATTGGGAAGAGAAGAAAAGAAAAAGGGTAGTTGACAGTTTTGATGGGTTCTCCCCATGACACATGGATTTTACCGAAATTGGCACAAGGTTAACATTCCCACCCCCTTATCCTCAAAAAAATCATGCCCCAATCTCATTATTCATTGCATTGACATAGCTGGCTATGGGTTTTTCATTAATTTGCATATTTACATGATGTTTACAAACATGCTTGACTTAGCACAGAAACCATAGGCATCAACCATGATTGCCTATATACCAAACATTAATCAATGATAGGGCCTTAGCCTTGAGCTCCTTGTCATGATTCCATGTAATATTTACATCATATACATTAACGCAATGGGGTCAAAATTAGGGTGTTACATTCCCCTCCCCCTTCAATAGCACCGTCCTCAGTGCTTACAAAATTGAACAAAATACTACACTA
Organism: Pseudotsuga menziesii; assembly: GCA_001517045.1. Lineage (NCBI taxonomy): Eukaryota > Viridiplantae > Streptophyta > Pinopsida > Pinales > Pinaceae > Pseudotsuga > Pseudotsuga menziesii. The sequence goes on from LPNX010953498.1 coordinate 448,849, forward strand.
GTATTGTCCTCAGTGCTTCGTAGATTTGAACAAAAATGGGTGTGCCAAACGCATGAAATCCTCTAGCTCTCATGTAGCCTCTTTAGGACTGTAGTGCTCCCACTGCACCTTTACCTATCCTATTGCTCGGTTCCAAAGCATCATGACCTTCCCGTCGAGGATGCGCATTGGCTTGATTTAGAACTCTCACTCGGGTTCCACCTAAATCACATCCCAATTTATCACATGGTTAGGGTCATGTATATATTTCTTAAGCAAAGAAACATGAAAAACATTATGATCCCTAGTGCTAGCAGGCAATGCAAGTCTATATGCAGCTGGCCCTATTCTTTCAAGCACTTCCAACGGCCCACAATATCTGGGTGACAACTTGGCACAAATTCCAAGCTTCAAGGAACTCTTCTTTTCCCTCACTCTGAGGTAAACATGATCCCCAACAATGAACAATATGTTCACCCTATCCTTATCCGCATAGTGTTTCTGTCTGTCCTAGGATGCTTTCAGATTCAGCCTGATCTTTACAACCTCCTGCTCCATCTCCTTGAGCAATTCTGGACCAATCACAACTCTATTCACTAGATTATCCCAAGTCACTAGTGTCCTACACCTCCTACCATACAAAGCTTCATACAGACTCATCCCCAAGGATAATTTCTATCCATTGTTATATCCAAACTCTACCAGGTGTAAATAGTCTTCCCATTTGGTTGCTTTGTCCATAACATACATGCGGAGCATGTCTTCAAGAACTTGATTTACCCTCTCTATCTTCCCATCATTCTGAGGATGGTAGGCAGAGCTGAAGTTCATCTTTGTACCCAAATCCGCAAACAACCCCTTCCAAAAATTGGAAGTGAACTTGACATCTCTGTCAGATACTATTGCCATACAAAATCCATACAATTTGAAAACCTCCTTCATGAAGATCTTTACAATGTCATCAGTCTTATGCGTAGAATTAACCGGTATAAAATGTGCTTCCTTTGTCAACTTGTCCACCACAACCATGATGGAATCATGCTGTCTCCAAGTCATCGGCAATCCTGTAATGAAATCGATGGAAATAAATTCCCATTTCCGTTCGGGAACTGGAAAAGGCTGCAACAAACCCACTGGGTTTTTATGCTCAACCTTCACCTGCTAACATTTCATGCACCTGGAAATGTATTCATCCATTCCCTTTTTCATTCTTGGCCAAAAGTACTACTTTCTAGCTATAGCAATTTTCTTCTGATATCTTGGGTGACCAGAATATGGAACTTGATAAATCTCGTTCATAACAACTCTCCTCAAATATGCTACATTTGGAATGTAAATTCTATTCTTATAAGTAAGAAGTGCATCTTCTTCCAATTTATATCCCTCATACCTCTTCTCAAGACTTTGCTGTTGCAATTTGTCCTTAACCTGCACATACAATTCATCTTCAGCAACATGATTAACAATCTGTTGCATCAACTCTGATTGGCAAACACTAACGGATGCGACATGGATTTCTTGCACCTTCCTACTGATTGCATCAACTACCTTATTCTCTGTCCCCTTTATGAGCTTGATCTCAAAATCAAACTCAGATAAAAACTCCATCCATCTAGCTTGCCTAGCATTCAGAGTAGGCTGATCAAACAAATACTTAAGACCACAATGGTTTGTCCTTAGCTCAAATATTCTTCCCATCAAGTAATACCTCCACATCTTGAGAGCATGTACTATGGCTGCAAATTCCATATCATGGGTAACATAGTTCTTCTCATTTTCCTTCAACTTTTTGGACTCATAACATATCACGTGGTTGTCTTGCATAAGGACTGCTCCAAGCCCTTGACCACATGCATCAGTACACAACCACAAAATATTTCGCTGGGTCTGCAACTTTCAAAACCGGTGCACTTGTGAGAAGATTCTTCAACCGCTGGAAGCTTTCTTCACACCTCACTGTCCATTCAAAATGTATGCCCTTCTTTTGCAAAGAACTAATGGCATGTGCAACCTTGGAGAACCCTTCAATGAATATCCTGTAGTATCCTGCAAGTCCCATAAAAGATCTTCGATCCGTCACATTTCTTGGAGTAGGCCAATTCATAATGGATTCAATCTTGTCAGGGTCCACAGATATACCTATTCTAAGATAATGTGACCCAAGTACTGAATTCTATCTCTATAGAAGTCACACTTGCTCAACTTTGCATACAACCGATGCTCCCTAAGCAATTGTAATATCAACCTCAAGTTCTCTTCATGTTCTTCCTCATTCTTAGAATAAACAACAATGTCATCAAGGAAAACAAGAACAAACTTGTCCAAATACCTGCTGAAGACACTATTCATAAGGCACATAAATGTAGTTGATGCAGTTATGAGACCAAATTGTACCACTACAAACTCATAATTCCCATACCTTGTTCTGAAGGTTGTCTTATGTATGTCTTCATCCTTGATTCTCACCTGATGGTAACCCGACCTCAAGTCAATCTTGGAAAATACCTTTGCTCCTCTCATTTGATCAAAGAGGTCATCAATCATAGGAAAAGGATACTTGTTCTTTACTATGACTTTGTTCAGCTATTTGTAATCAATACACAATCTGAGTGTACCATCTTTCTTCTTTAAAAATAGAACTTGTGCTCCCCAAGGAGACACACTCGGCTTGATATACTTTTTCTCTAGCAGGCCTTGCAGCTACATCTTCACCTCTAACATTTTTGGCGTACTCATTCTGTAGGGTGTCCTAGACATTGGTGCTACTCCTGAAACAAGTTCAATTGTGAAATCAATGTCCCTCTTTGGAGGAAGCCCTAGAATCTCATCACAAAAAAAATCCCCGAATTCCTGCAATACATGGAAGTCCTCCAACCTAATAGTTTCATTCTTCGTTTCCTCCACAATATGAGTTGCATATAACTGGAAATCCTTCCTACAAAATTTCTTCAGTTGCATTGCTGAAGTCTTCCTCATAGAAATTACCTTTGGAATGCCTCTTAATACTCTCGGGTTCCCTTCTTCATCCATACAATCAAAAGTCTTATGGCAACAGTCAAGCTTTACCCTGTGAGCTTCTAACCAATCCATTCCAATGAGAACATCATAGGAACCAAGGGGTAGACCATTCATATCTACACAAGTGACCAATCCATTCATCACCAATGGACATTTCTCTACCACTTCACTAACCTTTCTCTTAGTTCTAGTGGGTAGATGAACTAATCACCATTTGCTATGCCTCACTTTCTTGAAAGCACAAATCTCCACTACTCTAGGAGCAATGTAACTGTGGGTAGAACCAGGTTCAGTCCAAATAGAAACATATTGCTCCAAAATCTTACCTTAAAATTCAACCACAGTTGAATGGAGATCTTCCTAGCGGTCCTCCAGAGATGCATAAATCCTAGGGATAGCCCTTGCTACTTGATCCACTATTTCTGCCTCATGAAGGTTGTAACATGGCCTTGCATTCTTGTTCTCGAGTGGGAAATACTAGCGCATGTGGGGTCCCCCACACCTCCAAAATTGGAGTAGTTCTCTGATCTGCTATGGATCTCTTGGATTTTCTCCCACCACTCTAGCTGGCTGCTTCTGTTGATTCCTAAAGTTAGAAGGTTTGAAACCTTTCTTCCTTTGGTTATATTTTTCATTATTCTTATCCTTCCAAGTCTTCTGATAGTCAGGTTTTCCTCTGTTTTGATCACAGAAATACTTAGCTTTCCTTATTGTTTCTTCTAGAGTTCTAGGCTCATAAAACTTAATTCTGTCTTTGTAATACTAGGAAATCCACTTAGGAAATGCTAGATTTTCATTTTCTCATCCTTGATGTACCTAACATATCTCATTAGTTCTAGGAACCTATTTGCATACTCTTCCATGGTCTTTTGTTCCAATCTCATCTCATGAAATTATTTGATCTTGTCATCATAGTACCTGTCAGAGAGGTATTTCTGCTTGAAATACTTCTGGGACTGTTTCCACACAATTTTTCTTTCATTAATCTTCTTCACTTGCCTACAGTGCTCCTGCCATATGGATGTCCTTCCAGTCAAATTGAAGATGGCTACTCTAGCCTCCATATTTCCAGAATAATCCTGGACTTGGAAATACTTCCTCATCCCAAGAATCCAAGCCTCATCTACTTGACCATTCTTTGTCTCACCATTGAAGGTAGGCAGCCTTGTCTTCTTAAACTCATCCCATGAGTTGTTCCTATAATGTCTCCTTCTCTTTTCTCCATGAGATGAAGAGCTAGAATCCTTAGTGGATCCCTCTGATTTAGGAGATCTACTAGAATACCTTCTTCTTCTTCTCGTACTACTCTTACTACCTTCTGGTTTTGCTGGACGTTGTCTCGAGCTCATCCGTCATTGGATGTCTGTCAAACTTTGCAACATGGAAGTATTTAGTTGATGCTACTCTTCCTAAGATTTAATTACAATTCTCATGGTGGATGCTCTATCCGGTGGCGTCTCTTGAAATCTTGTTCCATTAGATTCTATATCATCATTTCCAGCTCGAACATTTCCCCCCATAGCATCTTGTGCACACTCATAGCAATATTGTTCCTCTTATCTATCATAGGTTCTCATGGATGAACGAAAACCCACTTTTCCAAAATGCACTCAGGACTCTACAAAATGTGTTGTCAACACCATTTGTTAGATACACAATAATTCAAAATCAAACCATTTACTTACTGTCACCTGGCCTATCCAGGCCCAATGCTGTAATCGGTAGCTCTATTAACTAATTTCCAGCCCATGCAGGCTCAATGCTACAACCCACAACTATGATACCATAATGTCACATACCCATACCCCATTATCATGTGGAATTAAAAATTTCATTAAGAATTTTTACTGTTCATCGAAACATAGGGCATGGTAGCGAACCACTTCTTGAAATTTCCAACACTGTCACGCTCCCTCTCGTCTTCCCTTGAGTAGTTCAACAATCTACAAAGAAAGGTCTCAGAGGATATCGGATGGTGGAGAGAAACCACGATGAAAAACAATGATCCCAAATGGTCCCGCAGCTAGAACCAGAGCGACAGCTCATAATCCACTCGCAAAAATAAATGGTGCGGAAAGCGCAAGTTACGGGATTGAAAAGTTATGAAAAATTGCAATCCCACTTCCCACAACCCACATCCCCCATCAGGAAAATATCAATGGTGGAAAATCATCATGCGAAGATCGACGGTGTGGAAACTTGAATTGCAGGATTGGGAATTATGGAAATCGTGACATTGTGATTTTGCATCCTACATCCTACATCAGAAAGGACCATTTCAAAATGAAAACTATGGAGATCCATAATTCTCTGAAAAGACATCTCGCATCCTGGAAGTTGCGGAAGGGAAAATTGCAGAAACCAAGATCTGTGAACTGACATCCCGCATCCTACAAGTTGCAGAAAGGAATATTTCTAGCCGGAAAATCAACTTTCTAACTGAAGTCTTGGATTGATTTGATCATTCAGGCCATCACCAATCTGGCCAATCTAACCCTGTAACTTAGTTTAAAATGCATTGAGGGAAAACACACATAGATGCCTATAATTCCATTTATTCAAAGGAACAATGCATCAATTCCCCACAACAACATGTTCATCACATTCCATCAAGAAATTACAATGCAAGAAATACAATTATAGAGAATTACATAGACAAGAACACTTATATTGAATAGAACTTGTCCCACAACCAGCTATGTCATTGCAACGTTCCACCCAACCATATGTGAGTGCACTCATTAATATCTCAGTGACACTGCCACCCCTGAGCTGGGCATGAATTCCTCATGGAATAAGGAAACACTAGCAAACTCATACATAGCCAAGGGTCCAATAACACTTAGATAATCCAACACAGTTGGGTTTATCATGTTGCAAGGGAAAACACACCAACAGATGGGTTTCACAGGCCACTTGTTGATCTATTTGTAACTTTGGAATGTATTCATCTGTATATCTTATGTATTGTACACTGATGTTTATTCCGGCAAGTGTCTGTAATGTATTGAAGTCATGTCATGCCCTGATGTGCCTATTGGGAGATTCAATAATGTAAACAAGTCATGTCAAGTCATTGTAGGTAACCCTCCTATATTTCAAGGGTTAAAGTCCCCACAGTTTTGAGGACCTAGGGTTATTAGACTATCCTAGAGAAGTCGGCCCTAGGTGAGTTATTGTAAGTCGGGGAAATAGTCCCCACAAGTTGTGGGGCACTAGGGTTATTAGAATCTCATAGAGATGTCGGCTCTAGTAAGTAATTGTTAAGTGAGGTTGACATGTTGGAGTGGACATTAAGTGAACAAAATAATATAAATAGAGAGTGAGCCTCTCTATTTATCACACACACTCACTCATTGGGGCGCATGAGTGAGAGAGATGTTGCTAGGACAAGAGAGAGACTACTACTGTCGGGAGATCATCTTTATGTTTTCGGGTTTTACTTTTGGTGCTAATTCTATCTCTGAGGAAGTTGCAGGGTTTTATCCTTTATGGTTTCTTCGAGGAAAATTATTTGTATCTCTTGTCTCTTGTGTTTATTGCTGTGCATGTTATTCTCTCAATTAAAGATCCTAAGATCATAATGCTAGCTTGAATGATAAAATTCTAAGATGGTATCAGAGATAACCTAAGAAGGATACATTGTGTAGCTGCAAAAGCTATGGATTCTTGCCTTTTGGGTCTCTCTCCACAATCCATCAGCAAAAGTATGCTAGTCTGACTCTCCATTGAAGGGCACATCTTTCTGTTGAAGCAGAATTCGATTCCGGACATTTTCAGTTTTTGGTGCGGGAAATTAGGGATTCTTATAGAAGAGAAATTTTTTAGTGAGCCTAGCATAGGACTTCTCTCCTCATCAAAATCCAAGTTTAGAGACCTGGGTTGAGATTTTTGGTTGGGTATAACTCCAGGAAACTCAAACCCTAGTTTGACCCTGGGCCGAAGAAACCCTAAAATACTAAAACTGATAAGTTTTGGTAAATTTGATATATCTTGGGATTGGAGAAGAATAATGAGCTAAAAATTTCACAGGGTGAAGATACAATCCTGATTTACAGTATATCCAAATTTCAGCCTTATGTTCTCTATATTCTAGGAGATATGACCCCTCCAAGTTAGGGTTTCATCCTCTCCCAGGATTCATCCCCAAATAGGACACATGGGGAGAATTGCTATCTCTAGGGATACGAAGGTCTAAATGAAATTTCTGAATATTTTCCAAAAAGTGCACAGAATATACTTTTGGTGGTCTAAGTTTCAGACCCAAAAGACAAAATAGTGACATGTGGAAGTTCGTACAACTTTGCTATGCTGAACAGTCCTGAAACATGTCACCATGGGGAAACGCTCATAAGTCCCAATTGGTGAAACCAATTCTAATGAAACCTATGGTGTTGGAATAGGGAAAGGCAAGGATACCTTATTGTGAAATTTGAGACATATAGGAGTAGTAATTTCAGATATACTGTAGAAACTGTATCAAGCATTTCTGCAGAAGAAATTGGAAAACTAGGGCTTCTTGTTCTGGTAGTTTCCCTCCATTGTTTTCAGAAAATGAGTACACTGGACAACTTACCTTGAAGAGTTCTATCTTTCCAGCCAATAAGATATGAAAAATTCCAATTTTTTAAAATTAGGGTTTCTCTAACCAACCCTAGATCAACCAGCTCTGGAACCAGGACGGACACCTCAAATCGGCAAGATATAATCTTTTGCTATTTTCATTTGAGGTTTTCATTTCAAAGTGATCTATCACATCAGCTTGGTGATAATCTTGGTGAATTTGAAAACTTCCAAGCATGGAAGTATATGATCTCTCTGAAGAAAATGAATTGGACATGTACATGAGTAGAGAGGTTCCAGTTCCAAAGGGAGATGAGGCTCAAATCCGTACACAAGAAGAACTTGGTCAAGGCCAAAAAAATCATTGCTGATTCAATCACAGATCACCTTATACCACAAGTGTCTTCCTTAAAGACACTGAAAGAGATGTTTGATTCCTTGACCAAGCTATTTGAAGGGAAGAACATAAATCAGAATATGACTTTGAGAAAATAGTTGAATAATGTGAAGATCCAGAATGCAGAGACCATACAGTCATACTTTACAATGGTATCTCAAAGAAAAGAACAAATTGTAGCAGTAGAAGAAGAAGTGGAGAATGAAGAAGTGGTGATAGCCACCTTGAATGGCCTCCCAGGATCATGGTATTCATTCATGTGAGGAATGTGTGCCAGAAGGAATTGATTACTTTCAGCAGACTCTGGGAAGAAGAAGAATATCAACTCATAATAAGAGAAAATAAGATGGGAGCAATTGAAGATAAAGATTTCATGATTCAAAGAAGATCCCTCAATTGATGAGGAATATGAAGAACTCAATTCTTGAAGAACCTCTTATTCATATTAGCAATTGGATAAGAAACGGTGCTATTATGAATGAAGAAGATAATGAAGATGAAGGCTCAAGAAGGAGTCTACCCATGAAACAAATAAATATAAGTATTCAATTGACATTTCATGATATTGTTTTGTTATGCATTTGTTTATATTAAGTTGATGTATTATGCACAATAGAATGTTTGCATTAATGACAGTATACTACTAATATGCATGTGATGGGTAAGTAGCTCATGGTGCTATACAACTCTCCATTGCTACTTATATAGAATGAAACCTCTTTTCTGACATATTGGATTAGTGCACAATCTCAATGTTGTCCTAGTAGAGATGGAAGGCATCTAGAAATGTTTCTGTGAGATATGGTGAATGTTGTATTGGATAAAATGGTTGCATGATCATATATTTATGCATAAGAGTTTTGCATTATGAGCATGCCTTATGAAATTTTTCTAACCATACAACTAATGCATTTGACTTGTAGGAAAGATCGCATACAATCACCTACAAGAAAATAAGAATGAGACTTGTTCCAAAGAACAAGTGATGACAAATAAAGAATAATATGACGAATGCAGTGACATCATTGATGGAGAACCTTCCAGCTATGAAGAAGTAACCAAGAAGAAAGGAAAGACCAGTTCAAGAAGAATGATGTCTAGGATGTAGTATCGAATACGTGAAGGGAAGTTCGTAGTTCCATCATGCAGCAAATGTAAACATTGTGGGATACAAGGAAAGATTCGTACCATGAGGCTTCTCACGAAAAGAAGGCATAGACTACGAAGATACATTTGCAGCCAGTGGGAGTTGAGACACATGACAGGAAGAATCATGCGTTCAAATGAAAAAAGGCCTTGTATGAGCTCAGAAGACACCCATGGGATAACACATACATGATGAGCTTGATGAAGATATGAACCTTTGCTACAAGGTTGAATATGAAAGTATATATAGGATGACAAGCTGATAGATGGGTGTGAGAAGAACTTTTGAAAAAGAACAAGATATAGGATCTTGGTATCCAGTAATCCTAGATGGATACATAGAATATTAGTAGCAAAGGAAGCTACCTGTCACTCTGGTACAGAATGTTTCAGTGCATAGAGTATGAAATATAGAGGGAGAATGATGCTTCGCTTCATAGGGAGTGACTGTAGAAGATCCTGAGGTTCGACATGGTACGACAGGATGGACAGATTACTGATGACTCTAGGATTTACTAAGAGTAAAGCAGATTCCAACCTTTTCTTCAAGGTTGAATGTGGAATACCAGTGATGCTCCTGTTATATGTCGATGACTTGTTCCTAATAGAAAAGAGGAACTCATTAAAGTTGCAATAAGGAGACTTGCTACTGAGTTTGAGATGAAGGAATTGGATATGATGCACTACTTTCTAAGCATGGAGGTGTGGAAAAATATCCCTGGGACAAGGGAAGTATGGAGTAGAGATCCTAAAGAGGTTCAGGATGATGGACTGCAAGGCCATAACCACACCTATGGCATCAAACCTGAAGCTATTGAGTGATGCTTCATCAGAGTCGGTTGATGCTTTGATGTATCATCGGATGATTAGGTCCTTGATGTACCTGATGAACACAACACCAAATATTTGCTTTGCTATGAACACCTTTAGCCAGTTCCTGATAGATCTGAGACACGTTCACTTAATTGCTGCAAAGCATATTCTGAGGTACCTGAGGGGTATAGTTTATTATGGGCTCAAGTATGAGGCGAATCAGAATATTAACCTGGACGGTTATGTTGATTCAGATTGGGAAGGCAATGCCATCAATAGGAAGAGCACTACAAGGTGTTTCTTTAGTATGGGATTAGGTGTGATCTCTTGGTTTAGTAGGAAGCAGTCCTGTGTGGCACTAAGTACAGCTGAAACAGAGTATGTCACATCTTGTTCAGGTAGTTGTGAGGCAATATGGTTGAGGAATCTACTGTCTGATTTATTTGATCTCCAATTGGATGCTACTTGTATATATTGCAACAACTAGAGTTGTGTGAAGTTGTCGAAGAACCGGGTGTTCCATGACAAGTAAAAGCATATCGCGATCAAATATCACTATATTAGGGATATGGTGTAGAGAGGAGTAGTGAAGCTCCAGTATGTTGCGATGGACGAACATATAGCTGATGTGTTGACAAAACCATTATCCAGAGTGAAGTTTGAGTACTTTAGGGAGAAGCTTGGTGTTCTCCAAATTGAGGTTCCCTCCAAGGGGAAGTGATGAGTTCGTGAGCCATTCTAACATGGTGAGAGGATTGGTTCCTTCCATGGTCAGATGTAAGGGTAGATCCATTCTGAGACAATTGTAGGATTCTTTCCTACATGATCAGATGTAAGTGCAGAGCCATTCTGAGGTGATTGTAGGATTGGTTCCTACATGATCAGATGTAAGTGCAAATCCATTCTGAGGTGATTGTAGGATTGGTTCCTACATGATCAGATGTAAGTACAGAGCCATTCTAAGGAGATTGTAGGATTGGTTCCTACATGATCAGATGTAAGTGCAGATCCATTCTGAGGTGATTGTAGGATTGGTTTCTACATGATTAGATGTAAGTGCAGAGCCCTTTTGACATGTAGGTAGGATTGGTTGCTTGCATGGTCAAATGTAAGTGTTGGGCCTTTATGACATAGATGGCTGGATTGGTTCCTCTCATTGTCATACATGAGTGCTAGGCCTTTCTAACAAGGTTGTGGGATGTGTTCCCACATGGTCAGATGTGAGTGCTGGGAGTTCCTTTTTGATGTTATTATAGGATTGGTTCCTACATGATCAGATGTAAGTGCTGCGCAGGCCATTCTAACTTAGGGTCAGATATAAGTGTTGGAAAAATACCTACATGGATGCTAGGCCTATAACCAGCATGAAAAAGGTTGTCTCTATAGAAATTCCTGTGACAAGAAGAATCATGAGATAACACCTATGATGATGATCCAACAGTGATGATCCAGATCTAGTGATGATCTAGATCCAGTGATGATGATCCAGATCCAGTGATGATATAGATCCAGTGATGATGATCCAGATCCAGATGAAGATGACTTGAAGATGACGAGGACTCGATGATGATCCAGATGATACATAGAAGAATGCTTGTGCTGATAAATTGTGTCGAGATAATACCTTCCTAGTTAAGAGGGAGTGTTGATGTATTTGTAACTTTGGAATATATTCACCTATATATCTTTTGTATTATACCCTGATGTTTATTCTGGGAAGTGTCTGTAATGTATTGAAGTCATGTCATGCCCCGATGTGCCTATCGGGAGATTCAATAATGTAAACAAGTCATGTCAAGTCATTATGGGTAACCCTCCTATTGTTCAAGGATTAAAGTCCCCATAGTTGTGGGGCCCTAGGGTTATTAGACTATCCTAGAGAAGTCGGCCCTAGGTGAGTTATTGTAAGTCGAGGCAATAGTCCCCACCGTTGTGTTAGGGATAACCCTCCTTGTTGGTTAGAGGGGAAAAGTCCCCACAAGTTGTGGGAAACTAGGGTTATTAGACTCTCCTAGAGATGTAGGCTCTAGTAAGTAATTGTTAAGTGAGGCCGACATGTTGGAGTGGACATTTAGTGAATGAAAGAATATAAATAGAGAGTGATCCTCTCTATTTATCACACACACACTCACTCATTGGGGCGCATGAGTGAGAGAGAAGTTGTTGGGACAAGAGAGAGACTACTGATGTCGGGAGATCATATTTATGTTTTTGGGTTTTAATTTTGGTGCTGATTCTATCTCTGAGGAAGTTGTGGGTTTTTCTCCTTTATGGTTTCCCCGAGGAAAATTATTTGTGTCTCTTCTCTTTTGTGTTTGTTGCTGTGCATGTTATTCTCTCAGTTAAAGATCCTAAGATCATAATGCTAGCTTGAATGATAAAATTATAACACCACTCAGTTAATCCATCTCACATTTGGGTAGAATAGATTGAACACAGTCAAGCCAAAATTCACCTTTAATGACCAGTCAAGCCAATAGATGGGTTTATTAGACTATACACAGTCAATCCATCTCACTGCTGGTTTTATCAGGCTAACTAGCCAAGCCAACATTTACAAATGGGTTTATTAGAATTTCCATCCAAAGGTTACTCACAAGGTCAAACACAACAAGACACAACCAAGCTAACAGATGGGTTTATCAGGCTACCAACCAAGCCATCTCTCCAATTGGGTTTATCATGCTACCAGCTAAGCCATATCTCTAGTTGGGTTTATCAGGCTTCTAAAGAAATGGTTAGGAAGAACTGCTAAGCTAGTGAGCTCATCTACAGATCTAAGAACACCTTCACAAGACCTATCTAGCATGGCTTCCCCCATTGCCTACACACCCAACACAAGGAAGTTTCCTCTTCTCTGCTCCACAGTCCCTCGGGACACACCTTCCCTTCTAGTGCTCTTCAGGATGTAAATAGCAGGTTTACCAGCCACTCTTATCTTATCATGAGGTTCCAAACTAGGTTTATCAAGCACATTCTACATCTCACCCATCCCTAAGTCTTGTACATAGTTGAGACCCAAACTAGGATGCACAACACAACAACCACAGGGAGACTCAACAACATTGACTTTACTCTAGAACACAAGTAACAGGGTCTCATACACTCTGTAGTTCAAGATAACGTTGCAACACAGCAGACATAGTATTTCCAAGGGAAAAACACTCACAGAACGTGAAGGATACACACAGGAAGAGCTCAGCTGCTGGAGAGGCTCCCCGCAAATAGAGAACGAAGATGGTGAATGAGACAGAACGTCTTGTAGCTCCAAAAACGTGAGAGTAAAACCAAAACATGAATGTGTGAGTCAAACCAGCATATGGTTCTAATGTTTTCTTGTCCATGCAAGAAAAAAATGACATTCGAAAACAAGGTGCTCTTCCTAATTTGAATTTTCCCATACTCTTCCCCTTTCAAGAAATAACTACCTCAACCACCTTCTACCAGAATAAATGGTTGGGAAGAGAAGACAAGAAAAAGTGTAGTTGATAGTTTTGATGGGTTCTCCCCTTGACACATGGCTTTTCCCCAAACCGGCTCAAGGTTAACATTCTTGTTAGCTGGAATCTTTCACCTCCTGCAGACAGCAAGGTGTTCCACTAGTTTGAATGGTTTAGATCCTGAACAAATAGAGGACAGAGGTTGAAGACTCTACCTAGACGCGGTAGATATCAAGAATACAAGGCTTTGATAGTTCACTTGTGTACCTGCAAAAAATCTCAACACAAAATGAATCAAAGAAACCAGAATATGATCTACTAATCTATGCTAGTGACTAAGGAATCTAGCAACATATATATGCGAAATCACAACATCAACATCATATGTGGGATAGAAATCAACTTGCATTAGAAATATGAAGAAGTTTACAACCAATCCTTAGTGTTGACATGCATCTCCATGAAACCAGCTCTTCATCCCCAAAAAACTCCGACTCTAGCTCTCTAAGCTCTCTCCAAATGATCTTGGGCCAAGGATCAATCCAACAGCATAACAATACCTTCAATGGTATCCCCCCAACCATGGCTATGAGCTCGTATTTATAGGGATTTAATGGATAGATATGGTTGAGAAATTAGTGGGTGAGGTGGCCTTTAAGATCCTAGGATGAGGGATCTTGAGCTCAACCAACCCACAATAGTAGGGATAAGGTAGTACATGAGGCTTATTATCTATAAGCATCGAGAAAATTCTCTTTTTCCCTTTTTACCTAGGGTATCGTGCTTCTCCTTCTATGACAGAGCAATTTTGGTAATAACCACCTATAGACCAAGGGCAATGGGTGGTGGCACCGCTTATGGAAAACTGATGAAAGGCAGTGCGATCAAGGGTACCACTCCTGGATAAAGGGGTATGCGTGGTGCTAGGAATTTGTATGACAGATTAATGAAAAACCATTTAGTTTCCACTCCATAAGCTGGGATTTAGGGCAAGCAGGTATGTGAAATGTCTTATCACATGATGGTGACAGGATTTTGGTATAACAGGATGCCCCCCAAAGCATGAGTCTTAGAGTGATACGATAAATGAGAGATTTGAAAACAAGTCGTTTCCAGGAGACAAAAATGTCGGCCTGATTGGAGTATGCAGTCAAGTAGGCATCTATAGTACATCAGTATGTTGACTCATAGACACAAGTAACCAAACTCATAGTTGCAGACCAATACAAGGCATATCCATGAGTGCAATAAACAGGCATGGCTACTAGAATACAACATAGATCCATGTGATATAGGACTCAAACTTGGACATAGGTACCAGACATACAACGTAGATCTATGTCATATAGATGCAAATTTGAGCATAGCCATGACCATACAAATGTGGATCCATGCTAGATATACAAAACTCCATCGCAACCTAGGAAAAAAGCAATGAGATTTTTTAAACAAATGCCCAGAGTCTTAATCTCGTCTTCCATAAAGTACAATTCTATCCATGTGATTACAATGATATGAAGTCGAACATGGTAGAAACCACTTGATTACCGACCAATGATGTGAAAAGTTAACAAGTGCAAGGGAGATCACCATTAATGTCAATGATTCCCAAGGTACTCTAGTACAATATACTGAGTGTGAATAGATGTCCTAATGTTGAACACCCAGTCAATTCTATCGATCAAAGGTCAATGATGCGAACCTATGTCGAGAGAGAGAGAATCTGTCATTAAGGCATACAGATCTCAAGGTACTAAATATTGTTTCTAAGACTATTTCCCGGATGATGAGCTGATGTCGATGGGAATAGTCTCATCGAAGGAGGGCCATGATGAGTCCCACATCAATGACACAAAACTTGGAACAAAGTTCTAGAATGATGTGAATAAGGTAACCATAAACTAACTCAAAATTACTGACACAGAGACTGTTTTGACTGCAGAGGTGAAACTTCTTCAACTTCCCTTTGAATATCGAGTAGCACAACAAAATGACTTGGCAGCATGACTAGACAGGACAGATACATAATGCAACAGTGGAAAATTCATTCTTTTGAAAGACTCAAAGGATTGCCATGACTCATGAAAGTGGATCGTCATGGAGATCAGCGGAATACCCAATTGATTGACATGATTGTGTAGACAAGTGGCATGTTCAAAGGTAATGACAAACAACTTCCATTATTTACAAAATGATTCCCTTTTCATTTTCCCCATCATGATTGATGAGTGCCTCTTTTTAGTTTTATGAGTTCAAAGAGGGTAACAAACACTTGATATAGCTTGTCAAAATACAAGTCCAGTCTCATATGTTTTAAGAACTTGAGAGAGGAGGGGTTCGTTCCCAAAACAGGTCTCTCAATGTTTAATTTAACGAGTCCATTGAAAAAAAACTTGGTATCGTTCATGTTTAGAGAGTTTGAACGAATACATAAGAAAAATTTATGGGGGTCCTTTTTCGTATTATTTAGTCTCTAAGGCCCGAAAAAGTGTAAAATCATACCTTAGAGAACTCTTCTAGTCATGATTGGTTGGAGTGTTCCTTTCTTGTAAATAGTCCGATCCGAACCGAGAAAGAGATAACCTGCTGTCGGACAAACGACTCTTCAAATAATTTAATGAGCATGAAGAAGACAAGATCGCTCCAACAATATTTTCGTATTTAGGGAGCCTGAAAAGGGTTTAAAGAGAACTCCATTAGCCTTTTCATGTTTGAATCCAGAGCATGAAAAAGTAATAAACTAGGCTCAAACCACTTTTCATGTTTTAACCAGAGCACGAAAAATGAAAAGCAGGCTCAACACCATCTTACTATTTTTAACGAGCTTGAAGATCAGTTAAAAGAATGCTCATGGATTGGTTTCATTTTTATGTAAGCTCAAAACCAATGGGTAAAATATGCTTGAAAAAACCCATTAACATGATATACAGAGGTTGGAATCTTGTCCCCAGCATGATTGCTAGCGAAGATTACCCCTAACATGGTTTCTAGGGGCTCGACATGCCCCCAAGCTTCGTTTGATTTGACGATTCTTCTTCCATACCCAACCTAAAAACCTAGTTACTAATGTCAAAATGTTCACCAGGGGGGTAGGAAGAACGAGAATCGGGCAGGTGAAGGTTCAAGTTCTAACACTAAAGTGGAGACTTGAATCAAGGGAAGGGGATCTGTTCCATTTTTACACAAGCTTGAAATAGAAGGTAACTATGCTTGGAACATGGTTTCATTTTTATGCAAGCTTGAAACCAAAAGGTAAAATATGCTTAAGGAAACTTACTTCATTTTTTAACGAGCTTGAAATAGAAAATGAACTATGCTCAGGGGCATTTGTTTCATTTTTTAACGAGCTTGACATAGAATGGGAACTTTGCTCAAGGAAAACTGACATGATGGTCAGAACCTGACATGATGGTCAGGTGCTATTTCATTTTTTAACGAGCTTGACATAGAATTGGAACTTTGCTAAAGGAAAACTAACATGATGGTCAGAAATTGACATGATGGTCAGGTGCTATTTCATTTTTTAACGAGCTTGACATAGAATGGGAACTTTGCTCAGGACATTGTTTCATTTTTATGCAAGCTTGAAACCAAAAGCGTAAACTATGCTTAAGGAGTGGTTTTATTTTTTAACGAGCTTGAAACCACAGGGTAAACTATGCTCTGGACACGGTTTCATTTTTATGCAAGCTTGAAACCAAAAGTGTAAACTATGCTCTAGACATGGTTTAATTTTTATGAAAGCTTGAAACCAAAAGTGTAAACTATGCTTAAGGAATGGTCTTATTTTTTAACGAGCTTGAAACCAAAAGTGTAAACTATTCTCTAGACATGGTTTCATTTTTATGCAAGCTTGAAACCAAAAGCGTAAACTATGCTTAAGGAATGGTTTTATTTTTTAATGAGCTTGAAACCTAAGCATAAAAAATGCTCTAGACATGGTTTCATTGTAGAAATTCAGGCCTGCATTAGATTAATTTCACCCACAACAATTAACAATTGATCATGCAAAATTATCAACAATGGAGACTGAATATGGAGCTGTAACACAAAATTATATTAACTGAGTGTACAATAGCCAACCCTGTAATAACATAGGCTTCTGAATATATAGAATACATGAGCAAATAGAATGCATAAGGAAGCATCCAAATCTAGCATAAAGCAGGCTTACCCAAAATAGGCAAATCCCCCATACGTGTAAAAACCTGATCCCAAATCTATCAAGGACCCCACGAATTAGCAAGGGTGCATGGGAAAGATAAAGAGTGGTCAAATGGCAGCTCATACATGATTTTTCATGGAGGAAAGAGTGGAGGAGGAAGAGGAAACAAAGCTGATTCACCTCACCTAGTCTTGCTTTCCTATGTGCCTTAAAACACTGA
>LPNX010953498.1:469867-495763 GCA_001517045.1 Pseudotsuga menziesii
CAGGGACTCAGGGAAATCAATTCATTTTCGATTTGGTGTCCCATCATCTCATCTATCTTTCCAAAGAGTTTATAAAGTTTCTCCCATACTTGATCCGGTGAAGTCAATCCATCGAGATGGAAAAGGAGGTCTCGGGAAATACTGAGACATAGGAGGCCATAAGCCTCATCTCTCCGATTGTGCCATTTGATTTTCTATGCAGCAGCATTGGGCTCTGCTTCTGTAGCCATAGTCACCCTGTAGAGGCCTTTCGCTCTCAACAAGATCTCCATCTCTGATTTCCATTCAAAATAGTTGAAGGGAGTGAGGATAGTTTTCTGTGAATCCATAGCTTTAGAAAATCTGTCCCGACTGTCAGTAGAAGGCTCCTAGTCTTGATGTTGAACCTGCAAAAAATTTTTTGGAGGAGAGTAACAACCTACAATGGCTCTAATACCATGTAGAAATTCATGCCTGCAGTATATTAATTTCACCCACAACAATTAACAATTGATCATGCAAAATTATCAACAATGGAGACTGAATATGGAGCTGTAACACAAAATTATATTAATTGAGTGTACAATAGCCAACCCTGTAATAACATAGGCTGCTGAATATATAGAATACATGAGCAAATCGAATGCATAAGGAAGCATCCAAATCTAGCATAAAGCAGGCTTACCCAAAATAGGCAAATCCCCCATACGTGTAAAAAGCTAATCCCAAATCTATCAAGGACCCCACGAATTAGCAAGGGTGCATGGGCAAGCTAAAGAGTGGTCAAATGGAAGCTCATACATGCTTTTGTATGGAGGAAAGAGTGGAGGAGGAAGAGGCAACAAAGCTGATTCACCTCATCTAGTCTTGCTTTCCTATGTGCCTTAAAACACTGAAAAAGCAGGCAATAAAGCAGAAAAATCAGAAGGGCACCTAGGAGGCCAAGAATAAAGCAGATTTGATTCCTAAGGCTTTCCCAAGCACTCCATGAGTCAATAATGGCAAGTTTGACCTCTATGGATAGGCAATTAGCAACTTGCACATGGTGGGACTCATGGACTAGGCAAATAAGACAAAATAAATGAAATAATGTCTAAGTGGGTAAATACTATGGGTTGATTATTCTAACATTCATTTTTATGCAAGCTTGAAACCAAAAGTGTAAACTATGCTTAAGGAATGGTTTTACTTTTTAACAAGCTTGAAACCAAAAGAAAACTATGCTCTCAACATGGTTTCATTTTTATGCAAGCTTGAAACCAAAAGCGTAAACTATGCTTAAGGAGTGGTTTTATTTTTTAACAAGCTTGAAACCATAGGGTAAACTATGCTCTAAACATGGTTTCATTTTTATGCAAGCTTGAAACCAAAAGCTTAAACTATGCTTAAGGAGTGGTTTTAATTTTTAACGAGCTTAAAACCAATAGTAAACTATGCTCTAGAACCTACTCCTACCCAACATGATATCCATAGGTTGGTAGGTTTCCCCCTTACATAAGAAGCTAGCAACTTAACTCCAGTATGAAGTCCAGATGCTAGAGCCATGCCCCCCATTTTACTTATGCTGGGAAGAAGCTAAATAGAAGAAGGGGAACGAACCACAAGAACATGCGGCACATTCAGGGCATTCTAATTACTAGGAGTAATGCGATGATCAGGTGTAACAAAATAAATATGATCAATGGTCACAATCTTCCCATCATGGGGAAAATGCATAACCCTAAAGAGTGTGGAAACAATAGCCTTCATGGCATAAAAATAATCACGTCCAAGGAGCATATTTTAATCTAAAGGACCTTGGACCACCATAATATCAATACAGACAGTTTTCCCTCCTAATGTAATAGGAAAATGAGGAAGGATCCCTAAAGGTGAGGTAGGACTGCAATTAAATTCCAGTATCTGATCGGTGGCTGGCACAAGCTTAGGAGAACCTAAATATTTTCAAGCAGTTGAGTATAGAATACTAATAGAAGCCCCTTCGTCAACAATAGTGCAAAGTATCTTCCTAGCAGTAACATTCACAACTATCTGGAAAGGAACACTCAAATGAAGACGAGAATCTGTTAGGTTACTTGAGTCAAAGGAAATAACCTCACTACTCGAAGATGGTTTTGTTGAAATAGACAATATTTCCTCTTATCGAGAACAATCAGAACGAAGCATAAAAACTTCGGCAGGTTTCAGTTCATTCTCTATTGGAAGAGAAGAACAAGACGAAGATTTGGTCAAAATGACTACTTTAGTCTTAACACTCTTTGATGAAAGAGTGGGATCGGGTGGAGATGATGTTGACTCGACCACTTTAACTTCACTCTACGAAGGAAGAGTGGGATCAACCACAGATAAATTTGAATCGACCACTTGGTCAACTAGTGGGGGATCGAGGGATAATTTACTATCACTTGTTGGAATCACCTGTTGATGATCAGTAATATTTTCCAACCAATGCGAAGCTTCATCCATGCTTGGACAAGGAAAATTACGATGCATAGCCTTGCATATCAAACAAGGATACAAGACTTTACCCTTATGACCTTTTACCAATGGGTCATTGGTTGAGGGAGTATCATCAACATGATGATCAGAGGTTGATGAAATAGACGGTTTGGATCTTTTAGACCACTCTTCTTGTACAGAGGAGATATCGGAACACTCCTTAAGAAGGTGGTCCCCCTTGCAAAGCTTACAAGGGAACTTGGATTTTCCAGGCATTCTCTTAGAACGAGCACCATTAAGAGCAGATGGTTTCTATTTTTTTTCTTTCTTATCCTTCTTCTTTTTACCCTTCCCTTTCTTCTTCTTCTTATCCACCTGACTACTAACTGTAGAGCTTTGGTCAAGCGAAGAAGTAGAAAGAGCTGAAGCCACAACCAATGAAGAAGGAGGAGTATTAGGTTGAGGTCGATCCTTTCTCGGAGGAGAGGTGACATTTGAGACATTAGGTGTAACAGGAATTACCAAATTAAACAGCCAGACCAGTAAACCTATAGTTAAGCCAGGAAGATTTAGAGTGGCAATAAAGGGAGGACCAATACCTTCACTTGGAGGGAATACAAAAGGTACACCTTGGAAAGGGATCTCTTGATTGGTAGTCCCAAATGAGGATGCCATCTCTAAACTCTCTAGTAACCTCCTAACTACAATGCACAAGCAATTACTACTCAAACTAAAAGCAACAAGAAAACATGTGAAAGAAGTTGATAAGAATCAGGAACCTCACAGGACAGGTCAAAAGGATAACTTAGATGGTTTGAGGACTCCTAAAAGGGTATCCCGATATATGCAAGGCACGAGGGAGCTCAAATCAGTAGTAGTGTTGTCTAATGCATAACCGTACACAAGGGGCCTTCCGATATACAATCAAGTACGTGAAGTACCTTTCTATATACCTCAAGGGTACATGAAAGTCCGTTCGATATACTGACAATACGTGGAAGAACCGCGTGAGTCCCATGATGTAATGCTGACATGTAATGACAGCTCCTATGTTTAACGACGCCTGAACACGTCTCTAAATTATCACTCAAATTGATAAAAGTTTTAACCTAGTACTACCATTAATTTTATCTTGTGCATTTAGGTGGAACCATGGAGTGAAAACTTGAAATTAAAGAAGATGCACACTGATCTATAAGATGATGCAAGTTTTCCTCTTCAATGAAATTCTACCTAAGAGAGAGAGAGAGATTTACTTTTCTTCCAAAAACTACACACCCAAATGCAAATGCAATTCTATCTTTTCAAACGAAAAGGGAAATATCGATGCACCCCAAACAATCTTCAAAGCAAATAAAAAAAGAGATCTAGAGAACATAAGACATAAATAATAAATGTTTCCTATCTTTTCATGCTTGAAAAAGACGCATAAAAACTCAAAGGAAAGATGATTTCACTAACGTTTCCAAACAAATCTAACTCTAATGCACGCAAAGTTGAAAACATATATTTCTTCTTAATGAAAGTAAGATCTAGAATCTCGAACACTCATGCATGAAACCAGAAGAAAATCGTTCAACAAGCTTGCGAATAAATCAAGAGAGAGAGAAAAATAAAACTTCTCTTTGAAACAGATAAGGAAATGAAGAACTAATCTTTCCTACCAAGCGCTAAAAAAATCAGCATGCAAAAGGAAACAAGAAACACCTAAGCAAAGGAAGACTCAAAACAACATGGATCACTCATGCATTCTAAGTCCAAAACAAAGCAAAGTATACACATGAAAATGAAAGTACAAAGTCGGAACAGGGCCTACCTGGCACCGTATAGATGAAGCTGCTGACAGGCGGTTTTGAGGCAGCACCGCTCCTTGCTCACTAGATTCAGGTGGTGGCACCGCTTTTGGCTAACTAGACTCAGGTGGTGGCACCACTCCTTGCCAAAGGCACATGTGCGGTTCCCTGTATAAATCCAAAACACAAGGAGAATGAAAGATCAAGTTAGAAAAAGACTAGATCAAGGTGAAAACTGCTAGATTGAGTATGGATACAGAGCATAAAAGACCAAAATGACTCAGATATGAACAGATCTGGAAATTTCAAACCCAAATAATACAAATTAGAAAGTAGATCTGACTGAAAAGCATTGAAGAAAATGGATCATGGATTCAGAAAAGAGTTGCAGACCGAGGAAGATTAGAACAACTGAATACTCTATTTCCCAACGGAGTCGCCAGATTTGTTAGCTGGAATATTTCACCTCCTACGGATAGCAAGGTGTTCCACTGGTTTGAATGGTTCAAATCCAAAACAAATAGAGGATAGAGGTTGAAGGCTCTCCCTAGGTGCTGTAGATATCTGGAATACAAGGCTTTGACAGTTCACCTATGTACCTGCAAAAAATCTCAACACGAAACGAATCAAAGAAACCAGAATATGATCTACTAATCTATGCTAGTGACTAAGGAATATAGCAACATATATATGTGAAATTACAACAACAACATCATATGTGGGACAGAAATCAACTTGGATTAGAAATATGAAGAAGTTTACAACCAAGCCTTAGTGTTGACATGCATCTCCATGAAACCAGCTCTTCATCCCCAAAAGCTCCGACTCTAGCTCTCTATGCTCTCTCCAAATGATCTTGGGCCAAGGATCAATCCAACAACATAAAAATACCTTCAATTATCTCCCCCCAACCATGTCTATGAGCTCATATTTGTAGGGCTTTAATGGATAGAGATGGTTGAGAAATTAGTGGGTGAGGTGGCTTCTAAGATCCTAGGATAAGGCAGTACACGAGGCTTATCATCTAGAAGCCTCGATAAACTTCTCTTTTTCCCTTTTTACCCAGGGTACTGTGCTTCTCCTTCTATGACAGAGCGGTTTTGGTAGTAACCACCTATGGACCAAGGGAAATGGGCGGTGGCACCACTTGTGGATAACTGATGAAAGGCGGTGCAAGCAGGGTTACCGCTCCTGGATAAAGGGGCATGCACAGTGCTAGGAATTTGTATGATAGATTGATGAAAAACCGTTTAGTTTCCACTCCAGAATTTGGGATTCAGGGAAAGCAGGTATGTCAAATGTATTATCACATGATGGTGACATGATTTTGTTATAACAATTCCCACCCCCTTATCCTTAGGAAAATCATTCCCCCATCTCATTATTCATTGCATTGACATAGCTAGCTGTGGGGTTTTCATCAATTTGCATATTTACATGATGTTTACAAACATGCTTGACTTAGCACAGAAACCATAGGCATCAACCATGATTGCCTATATACCAAACATTAATCATTGACAGGGCCTTGGCCTTGAGCTCCTTGTCATGATTCCATATAATATTTACATCATATACATTAACTCAACGGGGTCAAAACTGGGGTGTTGCAGGAGAAACATCAACCAGGGAATGGCCTTGAGAAACCAACTCAATGGTGTGAAGATTCAAAAGGGAAAAACCATGCAATCATACTTATCAAGAGTATCTCAAATCAAAGAAAAATTAGAAGCCATTAGTGACATGGTATAAGAAGTTGGAGTTTTGATGACCACTCTAAATGGTCTTCCAAGAGAATGAGATTGCTTCATCAAAGAAATATGTACTAGAAGAAAGCTAACCAAATTGAGAAAGCTATGGGAGGAATGTATACAAGAATAAGGAAGGTTAGTAAATATAGAAGAGAACTTAAATGAAAATGAAGATCAAGATATAGCTGTGCATACAAAGAATGGAACACATAAAAGGAAAGATTGAGGATCTCCAACAAGTAGATTACTAGAACTCAAGAAAGGTAAGAATCTTAGGAAGGATTACTCATCCTATGAATGTTATACATTTCATAAGTTAAGACATATCTCCAGACATTGTCCACTTAACAAAAACAAATTAAAAAATAAGAACAGAAAGTTCCATGCCCATGCAGTGGAAGAAAATGAATGAGATGAACAGAGGACCATAGAGAATGAAGACTCTAATGACGAATATGTATTGTTATCCAAACTCAAAGGATCAATCTCTCATGGAAGTGATACTTGGCTCATAGATAGTGGTGCTTCCAAACATATGGTAGGACACAAAGATTCTCTCTCATGCCTCACTTAGAAAGATTATCCACACAAAGTACAACTTGGAGATGACTACCAATATCCTATCAAAGGAATGGAAGAATCTTCCCACAAGATGAAATACGGTAAGTCCATGAAAATGAAAGAATTAATATATGTTCTAGTTCTAAAGAAGAATCTTCTTTTTATATCATCTCTAGACAAGAAAGGCTTAAGACTTTCCTTTGTAGATGCTAAAGTTCTTATATGGACAAAAGGAAAAACTATAGATTATGTAGTTGTAATAGGTAATGAGGAAGGAGGTCCCTAGAAACTAAAAGGGCATACAGACTCAACTTTCACATCTTGCACTATCATTCCCTGTGAACTATGGCATAGAATACTTTCTCATGTAAACTACAAAGCATTACCAATTGTGATTATGGTAGTAACATGTCTACCGGATCCAGATCAACAATTAAAGGGTATGAAAAGGATGTGCTCAAGGGAAAAATAGTAAGAATCTATTTCCAAGTAGTAATAGTAAAGCAAAATGGATCCTAGATATTTTCCATTCAAATGTGTGTGGACCAATGTCAACTACTTCATTAAGCAGGTATGTCTATGTTGTTTCTTTTATTGATGAATACTCATCTAATACTTGGATATATTTCTTGAAAAGGAAAAATGAAGTATTTGAAAAGTTCAAAGAGTTAAAATCTCTTGAGGATAATATTTATGAAAAGAGAATTAAGATATTAAGATCAGATAACGGAGGAGAATTCACTTCAAATGAATTCAATGACTTATGTAAAGAATATGATATTAAGTGGGAGCTTACTACACCCTATAATCCTCAACAAAATGGAGTAGCAGAAAGGAAGAATAGATATATCATGGAAGAAGCCAAAGAAATGATTCATGATCAATATATACCCATGTACTTATGGCTTGAAGCACCAAATACCGATGTTAGCACTCAGAATGTTCCTTGGGTTGTATCAAGGAAACCTCGAGGTAACCAAAAAATCACTTTAAACTATATTATGAACTTATATAGCCAGAGAGGGATCTCTAAATAATTTTAAAGCTTTATCACTCAGGATATTCAATAACAACACCCAGAAGGTAATATTTGTGATAGTAACAAGTTTGGTTATTAAATTTTGGTACGACAGAATTGAAAGATACCATTGTGAAATGGAGTCAATAAACATATATGAATTTGAGTTGCAAGATATTGGGGTTTAAAATAACAACGATAGAGGAAACGTAGACACCATTTCCTCATAATTTAGGTATTTCAAGGTGGTAGTAGAGAAAGGGAAACAATCCATTAAAATATAGCACCTAACTAGGGTGAATTATGTAATAACTTTAGCGGAAAATATTTAAAAATATTTGAATCAATGAACTTAGAGCATCAAAGATGAATTCTAGTCCATAACACTAATGTTTAAACATGAAATAATATACATAATGGTTTGAAAACAGGAAATACAATCACATAATAAGTTACTTATTGCAAAAAATAATGGCACAATAATATTTGCTTTGAAAACTTTCCAACTTTTTCTTCTCTGCAACTTTATTTACATTCAGAAATGAAACCAGACCTAAAAGTTACAGTAAAAGACCTCTGTCCTCATGAGAGTCCAACCCTATTTATGTCTATTACATATGTTTATATATCAAAAAATACATCTACTCATTCTCCATTTAGAATTCTAACTTCTTTCCCAGAATAGAAACAATTACAAATAGAAAAGACATGTTTTAACTGATTTACAACCTTTTAGGAGGCAAATTTCTGAAAAATAGGCTTCAAATACCCACATGTATATCTCAAATAGTAACAACTATGTAAAAAACGAGAGACATTTTTTTAAATAAATATGTTCCAATAAACACCCATGTTTCCATTTTTCTATATTATCCTCCATCTTTTCAGAATCTACATTTGGCATTAATGACTCAAAAAGGAATTTGAAAATATGGAGAAAATGTGTTGTAAAGATCACTTCGAATATCCCAAACCTTAACACTTGTGAAGAAACTGAGACATGATTTTGTAGATGAGACTGTGATAATGAAAATCCTCTTTTGGGTTTTTAAAATTTCTTCCCATTTAACCAAAACATGTGTTTGAAGTTACTGACTAAAAAAATCATTTCCAGAAAATGAAGCTTCTTCACCTTGTCACCTTGTTCTTGACTCCTCCGTTCAAAATAACTCCTAATGAAGCCAAGGGGGGAAGACCCTATTAAATTACTAATGCTTAATTACTTAGTGTGATGGTGTTATACTGATTAAGTTGTTTAGGAGTTTTTAAATTAACCAGTGGAAACAAAAGATAACAAGATGCAAGATTTAAAGCATATAAGCATAGTAATGACACTCAATATATATATAATCGAAAGAATTGATCAAATAAATCACCAGTTCCTTAAATGGAGTTAACAGGGAAAATAATGTTCTTGCATGCGCATGAAATAATGTTTTGCAAATGTGTCTTGGTATATTTTAAATTAATGTTGAATGTGAATGAATTAAATTAGGTAGAAAAGGGGACTCTAGATATACCGTAGGGGTACTTGGAGTATGTCCAAAAGTGAACTTTCAGGGCTACCTGAAAGGTGTTTGTGGGATGGAACAGAGTATCGGAGACTGTTGTTCATAATGCACCCATCATGGTCTAATAGATATCGGCACCTTGAGGTCACTTTCAAGTTGTTCCAACTCCTTTGGGTATTTTTCCACCGTTTACAGTTCGTTCGAGGCATTGGATTTTCGCCTCATAGTTTGTAAATTTGGGAGGTGAAGACTAATTCATCTAGTCACTCAAGTGATTTCGATGCAGCTTGACTGACCAGATGAAATGCATCCAAGTACATAGCATACACACTAGACTCTTTGTTATTTTTAGTAAATTTTAAAAGAGGTGTTCTCATTAAAAAGAAAACCCTCCAGGAACCTCTTTCGTTCCAAGTGGACCTTAATCAATTGGCGCTTTATTTTTTGCAGCAGGTCGCACCTAGGTTTGTGCATGCGCTGCAGGATCTATTTGTGCGGCTTGGTTTGCACTTGTCATGGCACCTCCCCTCGTGACCACTACAACATTATGTTCTCATGGCTCATAAACGATCATCTATATATTGATATTGGTATTTGGATTGGGTGGATTCAGGGTTGGATTCGGTGCAGGGTATGGTACCAGTTTTGGTGCAGGGTTAAGTACAGGGTTTGGTACTAGATTGACTTGTCCAGGCATCCAAGATTTCCATTGAGAAATGAGTTGTGGGTATTTCTCCACATTGTGGCCCTCTCTACAGTATGAGCAAGTCCTTGCAGGTTCTAGGCAATCCCTAACGTAATGCCCCAATACTTCACAATTGTAGCATACAACTGGCCCTCTTCCTCAACCAAATCCTCCTCCTCCCTAGCCCTTGAAATTGTCACCCACCCTTTGTGGTGGTTGTAAAAAGTATTGGGGTTTCTTGTACTGCTGATGGTACAAGTTATACGGGCCCCTATCCTGAAACTTGGGAGCCATCTGAAACTGCTATGGATATGGGAATTGTTATGCAACTTGGAACTGAGGAAGGGCCTTGAACGAAAGGGGGTATGTTCAATATTTACTTTCCCCTCCGTCTTCATCAAATATGCATCTATCATCTTCTCCCTCATGAGTTGGTAGGCCCTACAATCTTTTTCATCATGGCCTATAGATTTACAAAATTTACAATATAGACCGACAGGTGTACATACCGTCTGGTGCAAAGCCAATCAGTCAATGTCTCAATGTCCCCTTGTTTGACATATATTACACCAGAGTATTCCTTGGATATTTAATGGGCCCAACCCACTGGATGAGACATAGTTCATATAGGTAGGACATTCATCTTTTTCAATGTCCGTTGGTCTGTCATCGGGTACACTAGAGATCTTTGTGTGCTTCCCTTCCCTTCTTCATATCTTGAAGTTGGATAGTTAGATTAGCCAACTGAAACTAAATCTATATCATACATGTGGCACCGTCCCCTATGGGTGAATCCTGTAGCTTCATTTCTAACTCCAATGCCTTCGTATAGGTTGTGATATTCTATTGCATGAGTGGTCCTCTAATATGTGGTAGCAGCACATCAATAAACCACTCTCTATGCTATACATCTGACATCTGGAAGATGACCTTATCCATCAATGTTTTAAACCACTGGTCGAAGTCCCATACTCTTTCTGTTGGGGCCTGCTTAATTTCCTTGATTTCAGTAATACATTGGGACTCTGATTGGGGCTTTTGAAATTCTGAAATCATTGCCCGCTGAATCTCCTCAAGGGTATTCTGCGAGGTCCCAACTGGTACAATGCAAAATTTCATAATCCAATCCAAGGAATGACCCATTAGAGTTGTGATTATCTGTCCTTTATTTAGATCGGCATTATGCACTAAGTGCACCATCTAGACAGCCTCACATAGGAACCAATGCTGTTCTAGGTCTTTTGTTTCATCCCCAATAAAAGTGGGTAATCTAACATCCATTCCCACCATTATGGAGGCACTGAGATTGTTCACTGGGTTCCCTAAATTTACAGGATTTATGAGGATTGATGGTGGGGCTCCTTGTGCACCAGTCTCACCACTAGAGATACTAGTGCTCAAAAGAGGTTCCTATGAGGGACTTTTGGATCTCGCTCTATTGAATCTCTCTGGAATACTATAGTCACGTCCTATTTCTGGTAATTTTTCAAACCCTCCCATTTCTTCTCTCTTAGAAACCAGGCTATACTCCTCTTCTTCATCGCATGATCCCTTGTCTAGGTATGACTCATATCCATATGCACCCTCCTTGGGTAAACTATAGGCCCTCCTATCTCCAGTCACTTTTCTCCTCTTTTCTAATCGGAACCTCCTTCCACTTCGTAAGAACCCAGTGTCCAGCTCCTCCTTAGAACTCTGAGGGAACATCTCTCCTAGCTACCTTCCATATTTCACCAAGTTTCTACACAGCATATCTTCCCCACAAACTGTACGATTCAGAAACTATGACCTTTTCTTGCTTAAATATTGTTGGCTCAGCTTCCATCCAGTTTTCTATCTACTTCTTCATTGGTTGCCACACCATTTTTCGGATTTATTCATAAGGGTCCTATCAACATAACCATTTGTTGGTCACGTTCCGTTGCGTGTGCAACCCAGATCTTGTGCAGGCCACTAATCCAACAACTACCCGAGATACCGGCCTGATAGAGCAAGCCCCATCAACAACACCTGCGAAACAGGCACGGTCTCACCTGAGATATCTCATAGATGGGTAACCGTCGGAACCAAGTTTCTGTGATTTTCGGGAAATTATAGTCCCTTGGTTCACAACCAAGGACTCAACGAAGGTAACAGGGTGACTGGATAGCGGATTCAGTCCTACACGAATGAGCACAACAGTATGTCACTACACGAAACTTGGTATTCCACCCTTCCTCACAAATGGCTCAACTAGTGCAGCACAGCTGCATTAACTTCAACTGATTCTACGCTCTAAGTCGAACTGCATAACAGGAATCACGCCAAAATATACATGTGCTGGTTCAATATACAATACATTATATTCATTCATTTTTCAAGACTAGAATGCATCAACATTATATAGAAATCAACTACAAATCAAACAGATAACCATTCACCACACCAGTCATTCATTTGGACACACGAAATAACATGGAAACCCATCTGGGAAAAACCACCAAGGTGATCTTCATCTGGCATGAGAAAGGATATAGCACCTTACAGTATATGGGATGCAAACTGATCTTAATATATGTCTTTAAGTTTAGACTCATAGTTCTCATTCTCTCTGTCTTATTCCTCCTAACCTACTGCTACTACCTACAGATCCGCATATAGCCTGGATCAACTGACCTCACGTTTTCACCACCCTAGAAGAGATTTTCTCCTAATTACCCTCTCTGATACCTACTCTCCACAATTGTATATAGCTCTCATATATTAAATCATCCTATACTTACAACTAACAAAAACCTAACTCTCTAACTATTGCATCCTTCCTATTTATACTAATTTACATGGCCATGCAGGGCCAACTGCATCTCGGCAGTCTGTTAGTCATCACCATCAGCCATCTTTCTAGTTACAGTTGTGGTGATCATGTCTTGACACAAGGCACTATCGGCCTGACTTACAAATATCTTCTCATACATGTGTAGCTTCAGGATTACACCATCTTATACAGCCATGATCTGGATCCTGTATCTCTCGCTTTTCGATGGTTTTCTCCTTGCGCGCGTCTGCACATGTCTTTCCTTTGTTGTGCACTCCTATATTTTGCTTTCATGGCCCCTTTTTACCCTTTGTTCTCTTCCTTTTTCTCCATCGCACACGCGCATGCATCTTCCTTGGCTGCGCGCATGAAATTACTTCTTATGCCCCTTTCCCAGGACAACATGGGGTGGGGGTAATGAGTAAAGAGAAACCCTAATGCTATAAAAATACTTACCACATAGATAAAGAATAACAAAAAAGGATGACACTAACACCTTGGATTCATGCACCTGTAGAGAACCCAGAAAGACCTACCAAATAGCCCAAAAGAACAGAAAGAATCACAAAAATGAGGAAAAAACACTATTTTAGGGGCGCATGCAAGTTTTCCTACTGTTACGGAGAGAAATTCCTATGGCTTGGGGTACCACAATAGACAGCTTGACTCTAGAAATCAATATTTCCCAATATGCAATAGAAATAAAATGTCTTAACACTAAAGGATCAGACCTCGTACCATATTCCAGACGGTTGAAGTAGATCCCCGTTGCGCTTTCCAATCTTCAGCTTGAATTGCTATATTACTTCCTTAATAACAAGTAAACAATACAAACATTCTATATATCATGGTGTTAGATCTATTATAGCATATATAATCAATAATGTAAAAGCATTTGACATAATCCCATGGATAACATATTCATTCAAATACACATCATTGGACATGAAAAGATATTTCTATTAATATGAATCAGAGATTACAAGATACAACCTCTGATGGCACATTTGTGAAATGGAGAAACTGAATCCCCCACTTGGGCCTCCACCACTTCAATCATCCATCTCTCGATAGCAAGCTCACAAGCAAAAGGCAAGCTTGGGAAGAACACAAAAGTGCTCCAAGGGAAAAAGGGATGGAGACTCAAGCATAAGTTCTGGAAACAATGGACTATAGTTTCGTTGCTCTCAATTCTCTCTTATGCCTTCAATGTACCAAGGGGTTCCTTATATATCTTTTCAAAGGGGTAATGAAAGGTCGAATCCGAGTGATCTCAAGGCATATGGAAGGCCAGGAGTCAAATGAGTTGGATTCATGTCAAGGAAAACTCCAAAAGGATTTGGATTATTTACACATCCCGATGTATGCGGTTTTAGTGGTCAAACCCACGTATGTACGCGCTTATAAGGTTAAAAGTCGCATATATCATTTTTCATGTGTTTTTGGGGATGATCAAGGAAACGTCAAAGGACAAAAAGTGGTCCATAGGGTCTAAGGAGTCTACAGTGGGACAGGGGAAGGCCATACAAAATGTGATTCACCTAGAGTGGTGAAATCCACTATAACAGATGCCCCCTAATGTATGAGATCAGAGGGGTTATACGATGGCCTAAATACATTATAAGTCCATCCCAGAAGTGGAGTGATGAAGGATCCCAAATGGAAGACCAGCCCCCAAATCAGCATAGTACAATAATACAACTTTGCATATAACTGCAAATACATATAGCAGTCCCGGATACATAAGAGTACAATGGCCATGAATAGGAATGATACATGATGTCACATATGTGGTCATAGCCACGTACAATATACATAGATCAGAGTCCCCATGATGAAGATATACAATGGACCATGATCTCCAAAATAGATCAAGATCTTTATAGTGACTGGAAATGTCTGACATACACTGGAATCAAGTCACGAGAGCTGAAATCTCATGAGCACTGGCACGATCAATGAGGTAGCATATAAGAGATGCCACCAATCTGGAAAGTCTTCTACACAAACTGCTACGATTACATGTCCTACTATGCGAATAGAGGTGTCGAGGTCGAACATAGTAGTCCATCATCTAATTACCGATCATTAATGTATACCATTAACAGACGCGAGATCACCCACCAATGATGAAAATGGGAATCAAGGTACTAGATTGCAAACTAACAAGTGTGAATAAATGTGTTGAGGTCGAAAACTTGAGAGGATCCATCGATCAGGGGACATTGATGTATTCCCAAGAAACTGTCGATGGCGAGAGAACCTGCCACTAATGACTGCAAGTCTCAAGGCACTCAAAATGACTCTAGATTCCAATCCTAGAATAAATGATCTGAAGTTGATGGGATGAAATCTGCTGGAAGGAGGGAATTAAGGCATCCCCCATCATCCAACACGAGGTACTCAGCAAGGCTGTATAATGTGGAAGGACTCAATCATAGGTGCACGAACCAGTAACTGTACCGGGAATGGTCTACTCAGTTTTCAACTTCCTTCGAACAAGAGCATAACGGCATATGGTGACTGAATGAAGGCAGCATAGAATCGATATACAAACTGGGACATCTCTGTGACATAGGAGGCATCAACAGTGGCTTTATAGGGATTGGAAGCTTAACCAGTCGATGGAGATAAAATCAGATAAACAAGTATAGCTCCTAAAGTCAAACTATAACCCAACCAATGGATGTGGTATACAGGGCTCTGTTCGAAGGTGACACGACTCGACAGCTGCCAAAGAGAACATCTTTCCTTGTCCGGCTCTTTGGTTTATTTTTTTATTTTTTTTTGTTTTGGACTTTTTTAGTTATTTGAAAAGCTTGAAAAAAGAATAAACTAGCTTTATAGTTACAAACTAGGAGGAGACGAGTGCCATAAGGGAAAACAAACTAGTTCCAAGCAGTGGAACATACCTATGCTCAATGCAAGGATATATGTGTAGGATATCGACACTCGGGGGAAAATCCCCTCCCGGTAAAAAGGGAATCAAGCTGCAAAGGATATAAAAAATGGCTCTGCATGGCTAGACATGAGACAAGCTCAGGCTATATGGCTGAAATGCAATGTCAGGGGAGCCAACATAACGCTCAATAAGGAAGGAAAAGCTCATGATAATGCATTCACAACTTGACATGAGGGAGTCCTAAGGGAAATAGGCCAGCATAAGATTAAGAGGAGTATGAGGCTCTTGCAAAATGTCATGGTAGTACTATACAATGGACTCCCACACCCTAAAGGAGAAAACATCGGCATGGGAACCAAATGCAAATAAGGTGCTAACTAGGGTACCCATGTAAGGTGAAGCTCTACCACTGACATCATGCCACTTCTAGAGCAGCAAGAAGGTTCTGTGACATAATAGAGTGGGTTCGTACCTAAGGACATGGTGATATGGTCATAAGGTCATGCAAAATGCAAATGGTGGTGAAACCTAACCTATATGCCAGTTTAGTCATGATACCTGAGATCGGCATGAACAAGTCAATCCAATCGTTGAAACGACACTGTAAAAGGTCTTCTACATCACAAATTATGTCAAAAACGGTCCAAAATGGTTAGAAAATGTCGAAACTATAGCAAAGGGGGTAAAAATTTTCAAATATTTGAAAATTTTTCTATAAATAGTAAAAAATATAAATCATTTGAAACTTTTACCCATTTGAGCTTTGATTTTCAACTACAAATTCCAGGAGATCCAGCCGATGGAATTCACAATCGTTTCTTCCAGGTATTTACTCATGCTCTCCTCTTGCATTTTGATATAATTTTGATAGATTTTCATGGTTAAATGAAGTTTTTTAAGCCATCTCAAAGTATGTGTTGCGGCCCACATGGATATCAAGATTTTTTCCGCATATAGGGCTGGCTATACATGGAAAATGGCCTAAAATCCACGTACATATGCGGCTGTTTTCAAAACAGTCGCGTATGAGGCCGTGCATAAGGTTTTCAAGTAAACTAATGGATAATTTTGCAATTTATTTTACAGGATGGTGCTAGAATGGAGAGAGCGCGAGCATGGTGAAGTAGAGGAAGCAGTAAGGGATGACTTAATGGCTCAACAAGCTCTTCATGCATGCAGACTCTACAAGTTTTTGTGTCTTGGTGGTTTGAGGGACAAACCAAGACTGCTACAGATGCTGGTAAACTACTAGGATCTAGACTCAGATTCCTTCCGTATTGATGGGATGTACCTCACTATAGAGGTGGAGGACATATACTTTATCACTGGTCTTTCTAGATGAGGGGAGGTGGTGAACCTTCATTCCTGAGGTGGGCCAGGTGGTGGCCTGACTATAGATGAGTACATAGCCGTGTACTGTTTTCCAGACACTGAGAAGGTGGGGATTCAAGTCCCTACCAATGCTATACAGGTGCTGGGCCTAAAGGCCATATTACTGATGCTAGGCAAGATAGCAGGCTTAGCATCACTCCACCAGGCCTCACGACCTCTGATGTTCTATGCAGTGCAGTTCATGAGACCCACAGTCTATGACTGTATTACGACACTACTGAGAAACATGAAACACCAGCTCAGTGACTGTAAGGTAGGTAGGGTACGAAACTTTGGGTTCAACAGTATTCTGAGCACGTTTTTCTTCAAGCATTTTCCAGGATTGATCCCTAGAGTGGATGTTCCTCTCCACGAGGTTCGAGATCCGTCCCAACGACATTGGGAAAATGAGATGCGTAGACTGGGGGGTGGTAGGGTGGCCAACCCATATCCAGCTGACTTCTTTCCATAGTGGCGATGAAATATTGTTGCCATTTATGACTACCCTATGGAGGGATATATTTCCGGGGGGATCCGAACATGCCATTGCCACCAAGATCGACATATGGCGATATAGGTAACGAATCTCGACCCTCACTCTTTTTAAAAAAATTTGAGTTATTTTATTTTTTTGTATTTTCTTGATTATATGGAAGTAAAAAACATGTTTTTGCATGACAATACATAGTGACATCTACCATTTATGTGTAGATGTGGGACCAAGATGGCCAGAGGGATTCCCTCGTCATAGACGGAGGGGAAGAGGAGATGACATCATGGGTGTGGATGCGGAGCGAACACTCTAGAGCATTCATACCAAATTTGTGAGACTAACTCATAGAGTTCCCATGGAACATGTCGAGGACTTGCCTGAGGCTATGCAGTGGCAGGTGGTGGGTGTACCACACCCATGGGTGCATTTATTTCGATGGCTAGCTAGAGCTGTAGTGACGTTCCATGATCACAACCCTCTTCCTCCTCCACAGGATTAGACACCTGGGAGTGTATTCATTTTGTACTACCGTGTATTATATGATGGAGGCTTAAAAAGCCCCACTTTTGTATCATGACACTATGTATTATCACATTTTTGATATATAAAAATTTTATGGTGATCGGTTTATTTATTTACATGTGTAAAAATTGTGTTTGTGATTGATTATGAATGAAACAAATGCCAATCTAACACGTAGTTAGCATATGAGTCAGCAACTTGATTGTTATTTATTGGAATGTTTATATATGTAATACTGTCAAATTGTCGTTCTAACAATCTCATGCGTAAGAACCTTCTCAATAACGTCATATCTCTAACATGGTACAAACCATTGAGCTGTAACACTACTAACTCCAAATCAAGACGTACCTCAAGAGATAGAATGCCATATAGAATGGCATCCCGTAGAAGCTTAATAACGGCGCTATATTCAGAAACATTGTTGGAAGATGGCTGTAGACATACACCTCCTGAAGACAGTACCTGACCCATAGGAGTATAAATCACCCAAGCAGCAGAGGCTGAGTGTTGAGTGTGACGGCTTGCACCATCCGTGAATCCTATGTAGGTGGAAGATTCCCTTGACATCTTCCAAACGAAATGGAAACTAATCACAAACCCTATCATAATAAGGAAAAGACCTAACTATGCAAAGATGTACAATAATATACAACAAGCAGCCTTGGCTAAAGATCATGCATATTATTTTTTAAGATAGAGCCCATTTCTAGGCTCCGCCAAATCTGTTCCTTCATAATCGACTAACTCATAGGCACCCTTCTCTAACACACGCTTGAACACGTAAGGACCAGGCCACATAGGATTAAACTTCCCTTCCCCCAAGGGTTCTTTTGGTTGATCCCACAAAAGGACCAAGTCACCTTCACTAAACACTCTTGGACGGATAGACTTATCGTACTGGACCTTAATGCAACACTTATTAAACTCTAGAGCCACCAAGGCATCTCGATGCTGCTCATCAAGTTGCTCAAGGTGAACCAAATGCTCCTCCAAAGGTGAAGTGTCTGGTAAGAGTTCCACAGCTAGCTTCAACGAAGGAATTTCGCATTCAACTGGTAATATCGACTCCACTCCATGCACAAGCTGATATGGAGAAAAATCAGTGGTAGTCTTAACCGCAGTTCGATATTCCCACAAAGCAGGATATAACATAATGTGCTAATTTGTCTTGCTTTGTGCGATGGTTTGTTGGAGAATGGACTTGAGTGATTTATTCACTACCTCTACTTGTCCATTCGCTTGGGGGTAGTAAGAAGAGGAGTTCTCTTGCTTATACCCTAACTTGGATGCCAACTCTTCCATCATACAGTTCTAAAAGTGCGAGCCATGGTCAGTGAAAAGCTCTTTCGGAATCCCAAACCGAGTAATGATTTGGTTGAATACAAAGTGAGTGGCTGTCTCACGGTTGGATTTTATTGTAGGCATAGCCTCAGCCCATTTCGTGAAGTAATCAACATCTACTATAATGTGATGGTGCTCCCCAGCCAAAGATGGGTTGCAATCCATAAAATCGAGCCCCCACTTAGTGAAGGGACCGGCGGTGATAATGGGATGTAACGGGGCAGGTTTCGAGCACATATTACATGCGAACACCTGGCAAGGGTGGCACCTCTTGACCACATCAGCACAATCTTTAAAGATCGATGGCTAGAAATAATCCACTCTCAAAATGTTTTGAGCTGTAGAAATATGAGATAAATGACCACCACACGCCCCTCCATGGCAATCATTCAGCACAACCTCAGCCTCGTCATGAGTTAAACAACGTCGTAAAATGGAATCTACCCCATGGCGGTACAAAGTATTGTCCACTATAAGGTAGTTCTTAGAGATGTGACGTAATCGTCATCGTTCATCTCGCGAGAGGTGATTAGGGGTCCTCTCTGTTTGCGGATATACTATGATATCCCCATCAACAAACGTATCTTCACATACCAACTCCTCGGTCTCACTCGGAAAGTTTGATATGAGCTCCGCAAAGACTAAAGACTTCTTCTATTTTGCCGAAACAAACTCAAGATCAAATTCTTGCAGAATGACAATCCATTTATTATACTTTTCCCCAATCATCCTTCGTGTGAGGATGAACTAAAATGGATTGACATGGGCTAGAACCAAGGTCTGGAAAATGATAATATAATGTCTCAAATGCTAAACCGCATGTACGGTAGCTAAAGCAAGCTTCTCGACATGAGAATAATGAATCTCTGCCTCAATAAGGTTTCGACTCAGATAATATATGACATGCTCTTGGAGCTCCTCATCCTCCTGAACCAAAACCATACCAATCGTCTCTAAAGACGCGGCCACATATAATAAGAAATCACAGCTATAATCTGGAGGACTAATAACCGGGGCCGATGATAGGGCTCGCTTGAGTGCATCGAAGGACTCCTGGGCTCGCTCATCCCATTCAAAGGGAGTGTCCTTCTTCAAGAGACGCATAAAGCCTCTAGTCAAATTGGTAAAGTTGACAACAAATCTTCGTAAAAAGTTTTCCATGCCTTGAAAACAATAAAGATGACGAATATTCTTTGGGGGAGACAACTAAAGTATTTCCTCAACCTTCAAAGGGTAGACTCTTATACCCTCCTTTGAAATGATGAATCCTAACAAACGACCTAACTTCACGCAAAATATCCACTTATGAGGATTTAATCTAACTGAATAGTGTCGGCATCTTTCGAATACCAATCTCAAGTAATAGGGATGACACATTCTCATACGAGAATGAGCAGTGAGGTCATCCAAAAATACTTCAATAATAGACTTGAGATCATGGAAGATCAAGGTCATCGCCCGCTAAAACGTAACTCTGGCGTTTTTAATGCCGAAAGTCATTTTTCGATATGCAAATGTTCCCCAAGGAAAAATAAATGTAGTCTTGTGTTGGTCCTCAGGTTTAATTTGTATCTGATTATACCCAAAAAAGCTGTCCATGAAGGAGAACACCTCGATACCCGCACACTCATCCAAAATATGATCTATAAATGGTGTGGGGAAGTTATCCTTAGGACAGGCACGATTCAAATCACGGAAATCAGTGCATATGCGGATCACTCCCTACTTCTTATCTACCGGAACGGGGTTTGAAAACCACTCCATCAAGGGAATGGGATAGATGAAACCGGCTTTCAACAGCTTCTCTATCTCTACCTTAATGGCGGGTGATTTCCCAGGATTCACGGTGCGTAAACGTTGTCGAACAGGCTTAGTGTTGGTGTAAGTATTAATCTCATGTTCGACAATTCAAGGGTCAATACCTAGCATCTCGTCGTAAGACCAAGCAAAAATATCATGAAATTCCTTGAATAGCCCGGTATATTCCAAAATCTCGGCATGGGAACAATCCGCCCCAATGTAGACATTCTCTATTGTTCCAGGATTGCGAGAAATGTTGATAGGAATCATTGACTATATGTTCACCATGTTTCCATCAGCCATCGAACTAGGAGAGCTTAATGGAACCATAGGACTACCAAATTTCTGACTCAGAATCTCCCTATAATCCTCATGCTCCAAACAATCAAGCTTTGGAAGAAAGTACGATCTATGATGAAGTTCCTCCCATGGTGGCTCAACTCCTGACATGGCTTCGATAATCGCTTCATCTGAAGGGAAAATCGTATCAAGGTAGTCATGGGCATGAGAAGACTGTACTGCCCATGCTAGCAGCACATAGGGGTCTTCCTCCTCCATCCGTGAAGAGGAAGAACAAGGCTCTACAACATTCTGGAGATTAGCTTGATAAGCTATCATGGCTGCAAGAAATGGCACGCTCGTCTCGACAGGCTCACTCGAAGTACTCGGTGAAGGAAGAATCCAAGAATCTTCCATATGGGTCGTGCGAAAAGACACCGAGGTCATAGATGTCAAAGCCTCATCGAAACAAGATCCTATCATGAGGATCGGTGCAGGACAACTAAAGCTTCCCATGAGGGATGGATACATGCCTACACCCACACTCCCAGTTGCTGGCTGAGAGTACTCAACGATCAGGATTGAAGCTCCCGAAGATGTAGTAACAGACAGATTCTTGAATGTCATTTGATCAATCGTTACAATCTTCCCGTTATGTGGAAAGCATACAACGTAGAACAAGGAAGAAGCAACGGATTGCATACTATACATCCAGTTCCTACCCAGCAGGAGATTATAGTCAAGGGGTGCATCAACCACCTCAACCTCTATCGCAACGGTCTTCCCCCCCAAATGGACTTTAAGGGAAGGAAGGATATCGTGTGGCCTAAAATATCTCCCATCAAAAGCAGTTAACATAGTCGCTGATTTAGATAGCTCAGGAGAACTGAGACCCTTCCAACAGGCCAAAGACATCACAGAAACAACAGCGCCCTCATCAATCACAGTACGTTTGACGGTCATACAAAGACAGTCTATGTGCACCAAAAGAGACACATAGTAGGGAAACTGAGGCTGATGTCCTGCGGTTTCAAATTTGATCATAGAGGAAGAATCATCATCATTCACACCAAGAGCCAAAAGTAATGCCTTCCTTTGTGAAGGACAACTCTGAAGCACTTCCAATGCAGACATCGCACAAGGAGTATGGCCCAAATCCTCAACAACTGAATAATTATGGGTAGCTTAGGCATTTGGATTATGCCCTAAACTCTTAAGGACACCCTTAGGAATGCAAGGTGCAGCCTCAGGTTTATCCATAGGTTTCTTAATGCACAAAGGAGTTCCTAGAGGATCAGGTTCTTTTCTTAGGCTGGGTTGTGACAAACTATAGTCTTTTGCACGAGTCACAACCTTGGTATCACATACCATGTTAATGGACCCACGACCACTACCCTTTGGTGGATCATCATCACTAGACTGGTCATGGGACTTCGAGTTCATATCTGGTTATGCAGTAAATGGTTTGTTAACATAACTGGGCCTTGTGCTAAGAATCTCGAAGCTTCTTCAATCTGAGGACACAAGTAAGTGAGGTGATCTTCCTTAAAAAGATTGCAAGGGAATTTAACCTTACGTTTCGCTTGCTTGCCCCCCCCAGCATTTCTATCATTCTTGTCATTATTGTTAGCATTCTCATTCTTATTCCCACCCTTTCGATTATTATTTTTACCCTTCTTTCTATTCTATCTGGGCTACTGGTTACCCTTCTGGTCCGATGATTGCACAAAAATTACATTCACCGTTTGGGTGGGTTGAGATGAAGCCATATCTTGTCCCGAAGCAGATTGGTTGATTGACAATTTACTAGCTTGTTTTGCAACCGAATCCGTAGGTTTTGCACTTGCACAACCCACAATGCCATCGGCATGTGGTCGAGGTTTGACTTTGGGATCGAAACTGGAACAAGGAGCATTAGGAATAATCTCATACAACAAGCCAGACTGAGCATAGATCAAGTCCAGTTCCTACACCATAAAGATCGCTTGTTCATCATTCTGCACTCCGGATGTGGAAACATCCTTCGCTATATACGACAATAACGACTTGAGGAACCACTCGAGAAGGAATTCCAGCGGTATAAAAGATTTAATTAATCTCTTCCATCTACGCCACTCTTGAATATGATCAGAAATATGGGTGGCTTTATCTTGCTAAAATGTCGACAAGAGTTTAGTACCGATGGCATAGCCCACTGGTAGCTGGAAGTGATTAAGAAAATTCATCACAAGGTCGTTGAACAAAGTAAAAGCACCCCTAGGTAACTCTATATAGCATTTCACAGTAGGCCCTGTGAGGGTGCGTTGAAATAGTCGCAAATGGACCGAGTCCTGATGTAACGAATTCAAAGAGCAACATAGGTGAAACGTAGTAACGTGCTCGCTCAGATGCTCTCCTGGTTTGCCTTCGAACTTAGGTATGTCCGAAGGAAGCTTGGTAGGGACAGCCGGCCAGGCCGGGTCATGAGCCACATGATCGTTCGTAAGTCTCGATAAGTCAAGAAGATTAAGCGTTGCGAGGAAAGGGATCCTAGGATGATGAGGTTGATGGACCGTTCCCTGATTCATATAGGGTTGATGACCACCATGGCCTTGGCCATAGTGTCCTCCTCCTATCTGACCCGTATAGGGTGGCATGGAAGTACCATAGTATGGTGGACCTTGGCTAGTAGGAGCTACAAAGCCATAATTGGGAGAGTAAGCAGGTTGTTGATACCCGCCTCCATAAGGTGAAGAAACCTGTCCATACTACGTCCCATGATAAGGTCCATAGGTCATCACGTGCGATGCCCCATGAGACACTCTGTAGGTAGGAAGATACGCTCCGGAAGTAGGGATATAAGCCCTGAAAATAGAAAGATGACCTCTAGAAGCACGAACATAACCTCCCGATGTAGCGGGCGGTATGTGGGCTTGAGACACAACTGGTCTAGTAACCGCAGTACGGACCTGACTCATAGCCATATATCGGCTTGAAGGATGATGTGAATAAGGTGGAGGATGTACATTTGAAGAACTAGGGGTCGAAGACGAAGGAATCTGAGTAATAAGATATGTATTACCTCCTATCGTCACTCGTCTCAGATCCGGTATCCTAATTGGATCTCTAACCCTAGACCTAGGAGGGAGATACAATGTAGCTT
The DNA here is from genome assembly GCA_001517045.1 of Pseudotsuga menziesii. NCBI lineage: Eukaryota > Viridiplantae > Streptophyta > Pinopsida > Pinales > Pinaceae > Pseudotsuga > Pseudotsuga menziesii. The sequence goes on from LPNX010953498.1 coordinate 494,252, forward strand.
CCACCACTGGGATGGAAGGTGCAATGTGACTAGTGCTCCCAAACCTCTCCGCATGGTAAGGAATGAGAGTGCCCCTAGGCATAGTGCTAGGCTCTAAATCGGATTCGACATGGAATGTCAAATCATGTATAGGGAAACCAAATGTAGCATAACTACCGTAGCTAGTAGTGGCGGGTTCAAAATGAGTCTCGGCATCCTCCGGCATGCCATACCGGTAATGAGTCAATGGGGAATTATCCCTAGAGCGAGTAGGTATATCATGTATGGCTCCTATCTCAGAAATCACAGGACCTAACTCGGCCAAGTCGGGTGAAGGATCATAAGTCGGTGTAAATTACCCATCATCTACACGAATGGGAGGAGGTGGTTCAGAAATACCTTCTGTAGAATCCCCGATGGTGTGTGAATCCATGTGTGACATAGTCTGCCTAGACTGTCTAGGTCTCTCTCCCAAAGGAGTAGGAGAAGTAGAAAGTGGAAGTCCTGCTAAACGACGAGAACGGCGCGGAACCGCACTCGAATCCACAATGACTCAAAAAATAGCAAAGACTCTCTATTTACGTAAACCCTAGGCCAACTATCATGCACAGAGTAATCACTAATAAAATCTAAAGCCAAATGCAAGAAAACAAGGGCTGGATAAGTGAGCTCCTGAATGAATCAGGTATGTCTCACCTAGGAGAGGCTTGAGACTCACATACACAACAAGCAGAGGTATGTACCCAATTATTGTGGCCCTCAGCTTCAACGCGTAAAGTGACTGTGCTGTCTGACCCCAACCTGGCTAGGACACATGCAGAATAACCTCTACAAGTACCCCCTCGATATCCTAGGTAAGGCCACTAAGGTCACCTCAATATACTCAATGCTCAGGCAGACAGTCGCAGGCGGGATTGATCATATGGGCAGGGTAGCAAAGCCCGAAACTCTCGAAAGAGCCCCGAGATATGAATACAATCCTAGAAATATCTCCGGTGCTACTTAGTTATGACTAGGGGTCATCCCAATAAATAACCACTCATACTACCTCATGCTTAACTCCCTTTTGAGAGGAGGATCCTGAGAACACTGGTTATACCAAGGATTTCACACACTCACCTAGACAGACACCTAGATGTTGTTAGTGATCTTGGAGAATTGACTTACAATGAAGTATTCCAAGATCCTAAAACCTAAGCTTGTTGGTGCACCCTAGAAAAGAAAAGAGTGTAATTCATTTTATTTAGCATTGATTTTAGTTGGCTTTATTACTAAAAAATAGGATATGGTCATGCAACTAGTGGTGTTATGACGCAACAAGAAGTAAAATGCACACCTAACAATCAATGCAAATGCATTGTGTCCATGAAAACAGGGTATGCTACCACGTGAAATGCACAATTCTTCTTCAAATGATGAATGCAAATTTTCCTGTATGAAGTCCTAACTAGTACTCCAAAGCAAATCTATCTAGTGCAAGTACAATGCAAAGTGCAAAATGCAATGCATGATGATAAGCAAATGTTTTTGGAT
>LPNX010953498.1:496339-533815 GCA_001517045.1 Pseudotsuga menziesii
ATACAATCTTTGACGGCATGTCTACGAACCGGAGAAACTAAATCCCCCACTTGGGCCTCCACCACTTTAATCCTCCATCTCTTGATAGCAAGCTCACAAGCAAAAGGCAAGCTTGGGAAGAACACAAAAGTGCTCCAAGGGACAAAGGGATGCAGACTCAAGCACAAGTTCTGGCAACAATGGACTATAGTTTCATTGCTCTCAATTCTCTCTTATGACTTCAATGTACCAAGGGGTTCCTTATATAGATTTTCAAAGGGGTAATGAAAGGTTGAATCCGAGCAATCTCAAGGCATGTGGAAGGCCAAAAGACAAATGAGTCGAATCCATGTCAGGGAAAACTCCAAAAGGATTTGGATTATTTACACATCCCAATGTACGCGGTTTTAGTGGTCAAACCCACGTATGTACGCACTTATAAGGTTAAAAGTCATGTATATCATTTTTCATGTGTTTTTGGGGATGATCAAGGAAACATCAAAGGAAAAAAAGTGGTCCATAGGGTCTAAGGAGTCTGCAGCGGGATTGGGGAAGGCCATACAAAGTGTGATTCACCTAGAGTGGTGAAATCCTCTATAACACCTACTGACTGGTCACATGTCATACGTAGATTTACAGTATAGCAGGTCGCATGTACAAACCAGACGTGTAACTATTCAGTATGCAACTCACGTATGGGTGGAAAAAATCCCAAAATGGGTCAAAAAATGCCTTAGGAAGGTAGGGGAAGTGTACTATCAGACTTAGAAGGTGTTCCTAAGTGGAAATAAGAACCTAAAATAATGCAAAATACTGAAAGAAATATATAGAAACCCAAAAAATACAAGTTTCTCCCCAGCAAAGTCTCCATTTTTATTGTAAAGGAAAGTTTCCTATGGCTAGGGTTTAAGAGGCCATCAATGTAATAGGGTTGAAAGAGAGATGCAAATGGTTCTGCAAGTATATATAAGCAAGTTTCAAATATTAGAATGGCTCATACCTTGACAAATGAAGGTTGATCCAAGCATCCCTTCAATCCTCTTCTTACTCCTCTTGCTCCTCTTGCTCCAAGAGACCTGCAAATGAATTATACCTTCCTCAAACCAATATGACCACATATAAAACAATGATAATCAAATAAGTATGAAGAAACTAATATGATCATCATAAACATCTAATCACATAATCAAAACAGAGATTCAAATACACATTGAACAATGATTTGGGAAGAAGAAGGACATCACATCTTTATTAATCTTTAAAACAAGTACAAATATACCTTCTCTTCAAGTTGGGCACTTCACAAAACCTTGATCTGGTTCTGGTGCTTCTCTTCTCCAAGGAACTCATCCTCGAAGCTCCCAAATCCTCCAGCATAACAATGCAAAGATTCAATTCTCCTCTCATGGACCTCCCTACCTCTATTTATATGCGTTTGAAGAAATAGGTTCAAAGAAAAAGTAGCCAAAACTGAAGGAGTCGGTTGCATAACTACCCAAACTACCCAAATTTCATAAAACGTCTTTTTTTTACATCTACAGGAGGAATACGCAGGTTGCAGAGACAACATTCGCATATGTAGGAGGTACATGCGGGTTGCAATGTAAATAGTCATGTATTTAGGGCATATGTGAGTATTATATATAACATGTTGCATACAATACATGGGTTTCCTTAAGGAAACTTGAGTAGATATCAACAAATCACATTTGTATGGTACTTTTGGAAATTTTTGAACTTTGGTGTCTTCTAAAAAGTTTTAGCTAACTCAAATACCTTTCAAACGGTGCAAAGAAGAGGTCAAATGGAGTTACAAAACTTGGTATATGGGTCCTCCAAGTTAGGTGTTTTTTCAGTGACTTTAATTGACTTTCATGAAGTGTCATCATGGAAGTGTCGACATGCAACGGAATCATGGGAAAGTTGTCACAGGTAGAGAGGTGTCATTTTTAGCTATAACACACCCTCTTGCTCATTATATCTATTGAGAGAGAGTATCTTAGATTAATCTTATTGATATTTTTGAATCCTTTCTTGCAACATTACTCAGGTCCTCTGTGCGAGATGGTTTACTCATCGAATTCCATCCTGAGGATCCCTTTTTCACATACCAACACATTTATCCACAATTTGAATATTGCAAGTAGTATCCTCAATCTTCATGGAAAACTTTGTTTCTATTTCACTGTATGATCTTATAGTGTCAACTACAATGTTAGTAATATATCCCTCGAAAATTCTATCAACCCAGAAGTTGTCATCCTTTGATATATGATTACTAACTCTTTCCAACCCTTGGATTAGCTGAGGAGTACACTCTATGGGTTTTTAGCCTTGAAAATGTTTCTATTGAGTTGTTATCTTTTCCAACCATTCATGCAGCATAATAGGAATTTCACTAAAGAAAATATTGTGAATATCTGAGTAAATATACCTTTCTAACCATTTTGTCATATTTTGTTGCAATCCTTTACTTTGTTCTTATGAAAATCCTCTCGCTTTGTAGTCCACCGAATCAAGAATATCTGGTCTTGTAGGGTGCCAAAACATGTCCCCTTCATAATGATTCAGGAATTGACATCAGAACTATTTGTTGGTGTACATTCCACTAATCGGGGTTCAGTTTTCCCTATCCCTCCAAAAATGACAATGGTGTTGGCCCGACGAAGTGTAACTCCATTAGAAACACCTACGATGCAAGTCTGGTATCACACGAGATACCTTTGGGGACTCCAAGAACCATGGTTCTACAGTTATGGAAGGGGATTTTTTCATGACAACATTGATCGTCTGCTTGACTGAAACAGAGGGATGAATTATCATTGACACAAACAAAACATATAAATAAGGTTGATCCATTGATACATACAAAACATATAAAATATACAGATCTAAAGCATGTCTACCATCATTGTTATAAACCTTCCACAATATTTTGTGAATATAAGTGTGACAAACTCATAAAGATTCAGACACAAGATACATCGATGTCATAGATACAAATATTTAACTTGGAAACCCATATGGGAAAAACCACAAAAGCGCTCTCCTCTCAATATGGAATGAGTAATATTTATAACACTTTTGGTATGTGAACACAACCTCCATACTTCTCTCAATATATTCTTTACAATAGATGAGTTTTCTTTGGCTTTCTCATGCTCTCATGTCTTCTTCATCTTTTTGTTGTTATCTTTTTAGGATCATCATTATTTCTATCCAACTCTTCCTTGAGATTCTAATAAGCCAGATATATCAATATTGTGAAGATCATTATAAGAGAGATAAGAGTCATCCACACACATATTATGGAAGAACCTTATATATTTTTTCAATTCTTCATCTAACCATCTACTAGTTTTCAACTAACAGTCGATTGATTCTCTAACTAACCCAAGAAATCCCATGACATTCATAAAGGCTCTATCAACCCAATTTACATTCATTTCCATTCCCAAAATAGACTTTTAGTCCATGTTAACTCACTCTTACATTTAGTGTTTCCTCAAAAATAGGTCGAATTCCCAGATTCAACTTACTCTTATCCTTTTATGTCATGACATTGCTCTCCTTGCAACCAACTTCTTGACATTTCTGACCAAAACTCTTATGTCGTTTCATAGGGCCAACAAGGTGTGGGCCAAGTTGGCAGTCAATGGTGAGTGAGTGGTGATTGTGTGGGATATGGAAGGGGGTACATGGGGAGGAGAGGATCCTCCCCCAAGGAATATACAATGACAAGGACCAGGACTAGGACCATCTCAAGGACTTGACCTAGAGGTAGAAAATGGTGATGCCATATGGTCATTGGATATTAATAGATATTTTGATCCAACAATGGGAAAGGAAACCTGAGATATTTGTAGAAAATGATGTTTTGATAAGGACATGGCCCCCGTTTTTTGTATATTTTTTTGATAGAGAATATGGGAGGCAAGGTTATGATGCATCCCCCTTAAGTCTCATGGTTTTGTTTATATATGACCCTATGTTATAACTGATTTTAGCACTCTGGGTGAATCACACTTGTATGGCCTTCCCCTGTCCCTCTGTAGACTCCTTAGACCCCTTGGACCATTTTTTGTCCTTTGATGTTTCCTAGACCATCCCTAAAAACATGTGAAAACTGATTTACGCGACTTTTAAACCCCTTATCGCATATATACGCAGGTTTGACACCTAAAACCATGTACATCGGGATGTGTACAAAATCCAAATCCTTTTGGAGTTTTCCTTGACATGGATCTAACTCACTTGTCTCCTGGCCTTCCATATGCCTTGAGATCACTCGGATTCGACCTTTCATTACCCCTTTGAAAAGCTATATAAGGAACTCTTTGGATACATTGAAGGCACAAGAGAATTGAGAGCAAAGAAACTATGGTCCATTGTTGCTAGAACTTGTGCTTGAGTTTGCATCCCTTTGTCCCTTGGAGCACTTTGGTGTTCTTCCCAAGCTTGCCTTTTTCTTCTGGGCTTCCTATCAAGAGATCGAGGATTAAGGTGGTGGAGGCCCAAGTGGGGGATTGAGTTTCTCCGATTCATAGACGTGCCGATAGAGATTGTATCCATTGTAATCTATGATTTTATATTAATAGAAATATCTTTTCCTGTCCAATAATGTATGTTTGAATGAATATTTTATCCATGGATGATTTCAAATACTTATACATTGTTGATTATATATGCTAGAGTAGATCTAACACCAATATATGTAGTATGCTTATATTTTTTACTTGTTGTTGAGGAATTGATTCATCAATTCAAGCTGAAGTTGGAAAGCTCAATGAGGATCTACTTCAGCTGTCTGGAATAAGGTACGAAGTCTGATCCTTTAGTGTTAGATATTTGATTTCTATTGCATATTGGAAAGGATTGATTTCGAGAGTTAAGCTATCTGTTGTGGTACCCCAAGCCATAGGAATCACTCTCCGTAACAAAATTGGCGACTCCATTGGGGATGTTCCTTGTTTTTATTTGGGGTTTGCGGGCACAATGGGCTTGATATTCTTGACTTCCTCTTTGTTTCTCCTTGTTTATGTGTTGTATTTTATAGGATGTTCATCCATTGACAATGACCTTTATTGGTTTGACCCTTGGCCTACCTTTTACCACTGTCTTCTCTGTATACGCAGGTTTTTGGCCAAAAGTCACTTACATATGCGTATTTTTGGCTAAAAGTCACGTATACACACAGGTTTTGGCCAAAATCCACATATACATGCAGCTTTTTGGCCAAAAGTCACGTATATATGCAGATGTTCTTTAAATAGTCGTGTACATCCTCCCTTTTGGTGAGTTTGATGTTGTGGGAAGTTCTTGGGTGGGTTGTGAGTGTGGTTGGGTCTTCCCAGGGTCTAATGTTGTCTGTTGGATGCTTCTTTTGTGACAAGAGACCACTTTTTCATTGATTTTTATTTGAAAGTAGTTTTACTCATTTATCCTTTTAGTTTTTCCATTAGTACATTACTATTTTTGCCTCGATGTCTTGCTGGGCTTGTGTTTTATACTTGCTACAGAGACTAAGAATTTTGGATGACTTTTATTGCATTTTTCATTCTTTTATATTGAAAAAGACAAGGTAGTTGCATTTTTTGCATATGGATTTGAGGAGGTACTTGCATTGGATTGCTTGGATGAGAGTTTTATTTAGGCTTTCATATAGGAAGGATTGCATTGGCATTTGGAAAGGAATATATATTTATGCATCTCATGTAGTGGCATACCCTATTTTTCATTTGACAAAGATTGCACTTAGCATTGTTTGTTATTGTGTGCATATTTACTTCACTGCTGAGTAATAACTTCATTATTTGAATTACCATTTCCCTTTGAGTAATTACAGCCAATTAAAATCAATGCATAATAAAACAAATTACACTCTTTTCTTTTATAGGGTGCACCAACAAAACTAGGTTTTAGGGTATTGGAATAGTTCATTGTCAGTAAATTCTCTAAGACCACTAAACAACAACATGTATGTGTCTGTCGAGGTGAGAGTGTGAAATTACTTGGTATAATTGGTGTTTCTCAGTATCCTCCTCTCAAAATGGAGTTAAGCATAAAGCACTGTGAGCAGTTATTAATTGGGATGACCCCTAGTCATAACTGAATAGCACCGGAGATATTTCCAGGATTGTATTCGTATCTGGGGGCTCTTTATAGAGTTTCAGGCTTTGCTACCCTTCCCATACAGTCAATGCCGCTTGTGATTGTCCCCCTGAGCATTGATTATATTGAGGTGAACTTAGTTGCCTTACCTAGGTTATCACATGGGGTACTTGCAGAGGTTATTCTGTAAGTGTCTTGGCCAGGTAGAGGTCAGACATCACAGTTGCTTTATGCATTGAAGCTAAGTGCCACTATCATTGGTTACGTACCTCCGCTTGTATTTTATGGGAGTTTCGAGCCTATCCTAGGTGAGACATACCTGCTTCATTCGAGAGCTCACATATCCTCCCCTTGTTTTGCTTGTATTTTGGCTGTAGATTTTCTTAGGAGTGTGCTCTTTATGCGCTAGTTGGCCTCTGGGATCGTGGTTAGTTGAGTATATTTATGCTCTCTTGAATCCAGGCCCTTTTATTTTCGGCATGCCTAGTATCCTATCACTCGTCCTTGGTCCTAGTACGGACCTTGGTGTCAGACTTGGGGGCATCACAGCCCCTTACCGTGCTCATAGATTTGGGAATGGTCATATTCCATCCTCTACTCCATTTTTGGAGGATTTTTATTCCTTTTTCTTGGTCTTTACACCAGTGGTCACCCTCATGGGGATGGTAGTGTATGCATGAATGTTGGGTCTACACCTTACTTTCCTTTTTATATACCATCTTTCACTGCATTGTTTCCTTTGGGTGTAGTTGTCATGATCATTCCTCCCTATGTCCTATAGTTTGGATTCTTTATTGACTATTTTGGGTTGTTTTGCACTTATATGGTTGTCATGCAGGGTCGAGTCTTTGTACACTCTCTCCAAGGTTTTGAGCCATTTGTTCCTATCACAGGTATTATGTCTGAACTGGCATATAGGTTAGGATTTCATATCTCCTTGCACTTATGCATTTCCTTATGACCATTCCATCTTAACCTTAGGTATGAACCTATTTCATGGTATCATGGAACATTCATGCTGCTGTTAGAAGTGGTACTATGTGAATGGTAGAGCTTTCCTATACATGGGTGCCCTAGTTAGCTCCCTTTTGCATTTGGTACCCAGGATGTGAGTCCTCTCTTAGGTCCGGGAGTCCCTTTTAGTCCCGCCATGTCCTTGAACAAGAGCTTCATACTCTTCTTGAACTTTATGCTAGCCATTTCCCTGGGACTCCCTTATGTCTAGTTGTAATTGCATTATCATGAGCTTTGTCTGCCTTATTGAGCCTTATTCCAGCTTCCCTAACTTTGAGTATCAACCATATAGCCCGAGCTTGTCTCATGTCTATCCATGCAGAGCCATTTTATATATCCTTTGTAGCTTGATTCCCTATTTTTACCAGGAGGGGGTTTTCCCCCGAGTGTCTCTATCCTACACATGTATCCTTGCATTGAGCATAGGTATGTTCCACTGCTTGGAACTAGTTTGTTTTCCCATATGACACTCATCTCCTCCTATTCTATAACTATAAAGCAGTTTTATTCTTTTTCAAGCTTTTTAAATATCTGAAAAAGTCCAAAAAAATTTAAAAAACCAAAAAGCCAGACAAGGAAAGATGTTACCTTTTGGTAGCTGTCGAGTCATGTCGCTTTCGAACAGAGAACTGTATATCACATCCATTGGTTGGGTTTATAGTTTGAATTTAGGATTTGTACTTGTTTATCTGAGTTTATCTCCACTAACTGGTTAAGTGTCCAGTCCCCATGGAGCCTCTATCGATGCCTCCTGTGTCACAGAGATGTGCCAGTTTTATATATCGAGTCTATGCTACCTTTATTTAGTCACCATTCGTCGTTATGCTCTTGTTCAAAGGAAGTTGAAACCTGAGTCAGCCATTCCTCAGTTATCTTGAATTTGCATGTCGACCATTCTTGGTACAGTTACTTGTTCGTGCACCTTATGATCGAGTCCTTCCACATTATACAGCTTTGCTGAGTACCTCATGTTGGATGATGGGGATGCCTCAATGCCCTCCTTCCAGCGGATTTCATCCCATCGACTTCAGATCATTTATTTTGGGATTGGAATCTAGAGTCATTTTTGAGTGCCTTGAGACTTGCAGTCATCAGTGGCAGGTTCTCTCACCATCAACAATTTTTTGGGAATACATCAATGTCCCCTTATCGATGGATCCTCTCAAGTGTTTGACCTCAACACATTTATTCACACTTGTTAGTTTGCAATCTAGTACCTTGATTCCCATTTTCATTATCGGTGGGTGATCTCGCGTCTATTAATGGTATACGTCAATGACCAGTAATCAGACGATGGACTATTATGTTTGACCTTGACACCTGTATTCACATAGCAGGACATGTACTCGTAGCGGTTTGTGTAGAATACCTTCTAGATTGGTGGCATCCCTTATATGCTACCTCCTTGATTGTGCCAGTGTTCATGAGATTTTAGCTCTCGTGACTTGATTCCAGTATATGTCAAACATTTCCAGCTATCGTGGAGATCTTGATCCATTATATACCTTCAGCCATTATGGAGATCATGATCCTTTGTATTTCTTCACCATGGAGATTCTGATCTATGTATATTGTATGTGGCAATGATCACTTATGTGATATTTTGTATCATGCCTATTCATGGCCATTGTACTCTTATGTATCTCGTTACTACTAGATGTATTTATAGTTATGTGCAGAGTTGTATCATTGTACTATGCTGATTGGGTGGCTGGTCTTCCATTTGGGATTCTTCATCACTCCACTTCTCGGATGGACTTATAATGTATTTCAGCCATCGTATGACCCCTCCGACCTCACACATTAGGGGGCATCTATTATAGCTGATTTTACCACTCCAGGTGAATCACACTTGTATGTCCTTCCCCTATCCCTCTGCAAACTGATGTTTCCTAGACCATCCCTAAAAACATGTGAAAATTGATATACACGGCTTTTAAACCCCTTATCGCATATATATGTGGGTTCGACCCTTAAAACCGCGTACATTGGGATGTGTACAAAATCCAAATCCTTTTCCTTGACATGGATCCGATTCACTTGTCTCCTAGCCTTCGATATGCCTTGATATTGCTCGGATTCGACCTTTCATTACCCCTTTGAAAAGCTATATAAGGAACTCTTTGGATACATTGAAGGAATAAGAGAATTGAGAGCAAAGAAACTATAGTCCATTTTTGCCAGAACTTGTGCTTGAGTTTGCATCCCTTTGTCCCTTGGAGCACTTTGGTGTTCTTCCCAAGCTTTCCTTTTGCTTGTGCGCTTGCTATCAAGAGATCGAGGATTGAGGTGGTGGAGGCCCAAGTGGGGGATTCAGTTTCTCAAATTTGCAGACATGCCAATAGAGATTGTATCCATTGTAATATCTGATTTTATATTAATAGAAATATCTTTTCCCGTCCAATAATGTATGTCTGAATGAATATTTTATCCATGGATGATTTCAAATGCTTATACATTGTTGATTATATATGCTAGAGTAGATCTAACACCAATATATATAGTATGCTTGTCTTGTTTACTTGTTGTTGAGGAAGTGATTCATCAATTCAAGCTAAAGTTGGAAAGCTCAACGGGGATCTACTTCAACCGTCAAGAATAAGGTATGAGGTCTGATCCTTTAGTGTTAGATATTTGATTTCTATTGCATATTGGAGAGGATTGATTTCTGGAGTCAAGCTGTCTGTTGTGGTACCCCAAGCCATAGGAATTTCTCTCCGTAAAACCCTAGGGGGATATTTTGTACATGCGATTATATTTTGATGATATATATACCATTTTTTTGTGCGGCATATGCTGTATTTCCCATCTTAGTATGATGCATCTATGTACTTTTGATGGCGATGATGTGTTTATATGTTGATCTGATCGATGTATACTAGTAGGTACTTGTACATAATGTTAGATGGTGATTTCCATATGAGTATGTTATAGATGTGTGTATTTTTTATACGTGCATAGTGGTAGTGTTTGCTTCCAACATTCCCCTCTTGATTTTGAAAAAATAAAAATGGTCCCCATTAGAATCCTATAAATATTTAGCTTTTGGTTTGCGTTTATTTTTATCTTGCTTGATTGATTTGGCCATTCCATGACCTACTTACTTGGATCCTTCATTGTTTGCGCTACTTTTTCTTTAACTTGATTTTCATGAAGGATGGTTTTGTGAACATTTGCCCTCAAGTTTTGGCTTTGATTTCTTCATAGTTGATGTTTCTACTAGATTTTCAACTGATAATGAGTTTGTGTGGCTTCAAAATTATTTTATTGAAGCAATTACTAAAAAATTATAATCATTTATTTTCGTCACATTGTATAGTTGATTGTTTTTCCACTAATTGATCATTCAGTTGTTTAAGTTTGTTGGATTTTAGTGATTAAACTTGCATACCCTTATTTGAACTTATCTGGATTAATTCCTAAATTTAGTTTGCTTGAATTGGTTTGATATTTTGCTAAAGTATGGAAAATGAATTTGCATTTGCTCAACCATATTAGTGTTTTGATTTTCAAATTTTGTTAAATATATAAAAGAATAAAATGTCATGATAATATAATTTACCAAAACATTATATTAATAGATATTTATATTTTTGAGTTATTATTTAATAATTTTTCGGACCATTTTTATTATTTGTTTACAAATGCAAACTTTATGATATCACTTTGGATGTTCAATTATTAATAACTAATTTATTTAGATCTGATGTTAATGTCACTATTAATAGGAATTTTATTTAGAGCTGATGTTAATGTCACTTTTGAACATCAAATTTTACAGTAGCTCGCACTTTTCTTAATAAGTAAGGATTGACAAAATCACGTGAAAGACATTTTAAAGTGCATAAAGGGTTTAATAAAAACTTGGGGTTAAACTTATTAATTGGAACATTTCAAGTTGTCGTGTAGTTCTTTTTGGTGTTCAGAAGTCGTGCCATGTTTTATACAACTTTCTTTGTAGTATTCTGTATGCTCTTGTTATACCTGCCTCAACAGGTATATTGTAATCGATTGCAAGTCAAACTCTTTTGAATTTGTATTAGTTGCTCTCTATCAAAAAAATTAAAATCTGTTTTGTAAAGTATAACTTAGGGATTTGTAAAATATATTTTTTAATTTTGTTAAAAAACTATTTTGTAAACAACTTATTGGTGGATAGAAGATGATGTAAACTTTGGAATTTGGTATCTGGATTTGAGTTGACATGTGGCAACAATGACATCATAATAATAAAATTAAAAAAATAAAAATTACATTATTCAACAACCGGTGCTCGTTTAAAATGGATTCTTCCGAGGACCGCCGACGATCCCTGTGACGACCACCCGTTGGCGCCGCCGTTACGGTGGCGGTGATTTTCTTGTGCAGAGGGTGCGACGCGGCGGCAATGGATACATCTTGCGGCAACAGATCATATTCATCGTTGTCTTGTTGCTTGCGCTTCTCTATCATCTACCTGGCGGACGACACGGAAGGGAGCCTTGAACCCGCCTTTTGCTGCTCGCGTTTCCCGATCTTCTTGAACCGAATACCGCAGGCATTACACAGAGATTGCAAGGATCAAAATCCGCACGTTAGTGCCTGGAATCCATGAAAATTGACGAGATCAAGCAAACAAACTGCATATCAGACTTGCATAAACTTCGCAAGAAACAAAAAATTGACTAACCTTAGGTCAGTCTGGGCCGTTTCTCCACAGCGGCGTTCTATTTGTTTTGCATTCCACGCACGTCCTGGAAACTGCTGCATCTGGAAATTCAGCATCCATTGCTCCAGTTTTAACCAAGCGATTTTCTCCAATCTGGCAGAAATTTAAAAGTAAGTTACATAACAGAACCTAAAAACCGTCTATTTACCGAAACAGAAAGACAAAGAAAATAATGAAAATACATGTGAATGTACCGACATGTAAAAACCTCCTGAGCGACTGTAGACTTTCTTTGGCGCTACTTTTCTTTCCATTTTCCTGCAACTTTCTTTCCTCGTGGCCTTCTTCTTGCAGAGGAAAAATATTAACAGACTTCTAGGGCTTATTCCTTGGATCTGCATCATAAGGCATATGCATCTGCATGCCGATGGATAAAGCACGGTGAATTTCGCTTCCATCCGGCAGATCTTTTTCGGAAGCTGCTAAATTTTGCTTGCAATTCTTACTGCCGGCGCCGGATCTAACAGAAGAAACCCTAATAGTCGACTTAATTCTGTCTTTTATCTTCAAACTATGCCTAAAGCTCTCACTTGAATGCTAGAAAATTCTGCTACCAAAACCTTCAGGCTGTAATGTACACAACGAGTCCTGCGTTTGCTCGTCCTCAGTTTCCTCCATCTTCTTCAACCAGAACTTCTTGTAATGGTTGTGACCGTAAATCTGCCGTGCACATAAGGATCCTCACAGCATCTTGATAATAATTTTCTTATGATTATAGCAAAGTAACATTACTTACTTACTGGATCTCTGTTAGAAATGATAATTACACTGCAGAATACTGTGCATCCTCATCCTCTCTCGGTTTGCTCGGCTATAACGCATGTGATTTCTGCCATCTGATCGAAGCCATATGACCATTTTTTGCACTGAAAAGAATTTTTTTTTGTTCTTCTGCCTTAGAGATCAAAGTGTGAATTTCATTCCGGTCGATTTTGGAAGAGAACGACTACAAACAAATCAAATCGTGGAGTTTCCTGCATCGAAGGCAGTCAGGTGAAAATAATGAAATCCGCAAAGCATCTGCACGTGAAGGCCGCCAGAAAAGTGACGTGTGGAACGAATGCAGCAGAACGGCATATGTGGGCGCTTATCTATAGCCACTTCGGTCGATGATTCACCAAAGCGTGCACAAATATGAAGGCCGGCCTATCACCACCATCACCACCGACTCACTTTTTCTTACAGAATGACACTCACACTATTAACCGAACGGAAGAACGATTAGGTAGCTAGTGAGATTCGAACAGAGAATCTCTATATAGCAAATTAAATGCAGAATAATAAGAAACCTAGAGATTTTGTTTTGGAGTGTTGAACGAATACAAAATAAGACAGATATTTTCAACCCTGTAAGTTTTGTGTAGAATTTGGGTGGAAAAATATGAACTAGAATCACAGAAAAATGTTGAAAGGTCAAATCGTAAAATGGCGACTGTGTTCAAGAAGCCTTGAATTCTGTTGATTTCCTATTTATGCTAGTCTATAAAAAAAACTTGCATATTTGTATAACATTATAAATTTATAATAAAATATAAATAAACTATTCTCACAACAATGATATTAATTTATAGTCTTATAAGCTATTATTTCTCATTTCCGATTTATGCTAGTCTATAAAGAAACTTGCATATTTTTATAACACAAGTCAATAATATTACTAGAAGTATGTAAGGAAGCTTGAATATGCTTGTTTTATGCAACATTGCAATAACCTATATCGTATTTAAATGGACATTTTTTAATTCAGTTTTTTTCTACATGGTGCTATGCTTTATTAATTTTGTTATGTCGCTCCCTTTCTCATGCCCTTTGGTTCTTGCAATATACAAAACGATTAATATAGGAATATACATCCTATTGTATTTCTAATAGTCATTGACCTACTATTGTGGTTAATATCATAGAGAATAGGTTGTTAATGCATTTTCAGAAAAAAAGTAAAAAGAGAAAGGTACCCACAAATGTATGTATTTTCTTCTAATTGATTTATATTGAGAGATTTAACACAAGAAATCCAAAGAAGAAACTGCGTAGTTCTTCTTAGTTGGGGGTTCTCTTTTGCCCCTAAAATCCACTACCTACATGAGGGATCCAAAGGACATGTTATTACCTACATGATGGTTTTCCAAATTAGATGTAGGATTATCCTTGCTAAGGGGGAAATGAAACACTGTTATCTTACAATTGACACACACGATGGATGATAGGGTTTATATCTTTTTTAGCAGACGTCAAATCTGGTGGTGAAATGATCAAATTTTCTGGATTCTGTATCAACAATGGATTTGAAGGATTGGTTTCCTCGAAAATTTTGTTGCACTTGTGCTTGATGTTGAGGGATTTGCTGCTGATATTTTCCTACTAGGGCTACCACCTTATCATCTAATCCTATGTTTCTTGTTCATCCTTGTTTAGGGTTTGCTACTGCCTTTTATGAACACTCTGTATTCTTCATCATCCTGTTGATTGGACTGATTCATGACTTCTCAATTTCTGCTAGAGTTTGTCGCTGCTAGGCCATGACATATGTTGTTTCCCTGGGCTAATCCATGACCATTTCTATTAGTTATGTTAGCCGAGTTCATCTTCATGGGATTCTCTTTGGTTGTTAGCCTTGTCATGATTATTCTAGGGCTACTTTTGACTAAGTTTTGTTTTTCAACAGTATTCCCGGACTGAGCCGTGATTGTGGGCTATCTCTGTTGCTGGTTTGTGATTATGTTTGAGTTGGGTCATGACTATGTAAAACCATTCTTGGGTAGTACATGATAGTTTTACCTTACTTTAACTAAACCATGGGTTGTTTATTCTTTCTCTAGCAGGACATGAGAGTTGTTGACTATTTGGTGACTTTTTAGGTTGGGTAGAGATCAATGTTGGTTGTCCAGACTTGGGCTATGACCCTTCTGTCGTTTATTATAGTGGGAAGTGACCCTTAGGGATGTTTAGGCGATGTACAATTTTGAGCTCCAGTCCCTAATCATCATGGCTATAATAATACTTACATACCTACATATAGTGATAGGATTGATAAGTACATAAGAATGTAATTCAAAAAACAACATCACAAATTATTCAGTAATTGGTGAAAATATCATGATTATTCTCCTATGGTTTTTTTGGTTTAGGTCTACATGATTTGATTTCCAATTGCTTTCACCATTACTCATCCTATAGTCGCCCTCAATTAACACTTCTTCTTTTCACAATACTTTTGGATTCCTTATAATAGCATACTCTAGGACTAAAGTTGGCTTTATTAATCCAAAGTACACTTTTCTTTATTGATAAGTTGTAACATTATTATTTTATTAACTCTTATAATGATTTCTTATTCAATATATCTTTATATATTTGCATAACATTCAGCCATTTAGTATTAAAGAGGAATATTTTTACTACAACACCCCACCGCATGAGTTGTGCAGAAATACACAACTAATGCCTAATTTGTAACAACAACTTGCATTGATTTTGTGATTGATGCCTTAGCCTATGGGAACCACTTCTCTTGATTGCTCCTATTGATATGATTTACTCTTTAGCTGTGCTATTATAAATCTGAATTTTTCTACTTGGTTTCATTAGGATTTGCTAAAGCTTCACTCTAGATCTATGATTTCAACACATGCATCCTTTGACATAACCTATGGATCATGCCTTCAAATCTCTCTCTCTCTAAGTTCCATCATGCGCAAGTATATTTGGATAAGTTGGTTTCTATCACCTTCCTTGTCTCAAACTGTGGTTCAAAAACACTATAATACCAACAATAAACCATAAGACATTGGCTCGATATAAAAACTCCGTCGGGAATACCTATGAGGCAAGCGCAGGCTCACCCGAGATATCTAATGGGTAAATACCAGAACCATGGTTCTGCAATTGGTAAGGGATTATAGTCCCTTGGAATGTATCCAAGGCACTCGATGAAGGTAGCTTAGATGGTTGGATAGTTCCTATGCGACTAAACACAACTATATGTCAGTGCACCCAACACGACCTTGTCCTTAACCTTAACAGCTGACGCAACTTGTGTGACACATCTAATTCCTTATACTAACAGGCCCTCGCAACTTATGTTTTAACTTAGGAAATTAACCACAAACTTGCTTATGCATCCCAACAATGCATTAACAATTATTCATTCACTGATTAAAAATATAGTTCTTATGCATTCAACCATAGCTCATCAAAAAATAGTAAGAAAATAACAAACATTCACATCAACATATAGAGCATCAATCAACCATTTAATCACAAGGAATAATGTGGAAACTCATCTGGGAAAAACCACCAAGGTGCTCTTCATCTGGCATGAGAATTGGATATAGCACCTTGCAGTCTGCACATTGTAGACTGATCTTATGATATGTCTTTTATGACTCAGACTTCTTGCTCTCTTGCTCTCTGGTTTATTCTTTTGTCTACTCCTACTAATCCACACACAGCTTGGATCGACTCTTCTATCTACCATATTTGCATTCAGCTACAGATCCCTTCTATTCCTAGTGGTTTGCGCACACAACTGCAAGATCCACATCTCAACAACCTCCTACTACTACTAGACTCCTCTTTGAATCTTCCATTCCACTAACTCTAACTCAAACAAATAAAAAATGACGTCCTTGGTTCTAGACAAGTAGACCCAAAACAACCAACAAAACCAACTAATAACAACACCAACAAAATCCAACCCTTATACAAAACAGGTTCTTCTTATTTATAGTTTATATCAGACCATGCAGGGTCACCTACATACTGCTTATCAGTTAAATGTCATGATCAATCATCAGAACAAGATGTCATCAACTAACAAAAGGAACTATCAGACTGAATTAGAAAATATTCCTTCATACATGCATTACCACAGGCTTACACTGTCTTTAACGGCCATGATATTCACCTGTCTCTTTCTAGTTGTTATCAGCTATATGACTATACACTTACCTTTCCTCCACCGCATGCATCTTTATTCCGCCTACGTTAGTCCCTTTTGCTTCCTTCACAACCTCTTTTCCTTCCTATCACTCATGCAATGTACCTTCTTTTGCTTATGCTCGAGCTTATTCCTTATCTCCTTTCCTATTCCAACAGGACCCCAACACTCACATGTGGCTCGTCCCGAGCCACTAAGAAAAACTAGACTTGTCTTCAAAAAATTTCAGTCACAAAATTTACTACTTTTCCTACAAAATTTTATGACTCTTGTGTTGATTGAGCCGTAGGACAAACCTTGTCCTGAAACTCATTCTCCATCTGTTGCACCCCTACAAATTTGTATGATAGCTCTTCTGCCTGTGCAACCAATTTCTCTACTCAACCAAAACTTATATGTTTCAACGGACCTGCGTCTCCTAACTGTGCGATAGTCTCAAGTTTTTCCTTCAACAATTGAAGAACGCTAGTAATGTGTGATGCTTCTAATTGGTGCACTTGAAATTCTGCTTCCCTAACCCGCTCTCTTATTTTAAAGATCCTAGACCTCCTACTGCAGTTGCTTGATTTCAGTCATCTTGTCCACCTTCTCTTGGAAGGCCAGCTTCTTCATATATGCATTATCCATGGTGATTTTTTCTTCAACTACATGCATGTTTTCCCTTATGCTTTCAATAGTCGCATCCTCCATAAGAAATTCCCATTCCGTGAAAATTTCTTCTAGTTCCTTAGCACACAATGTTTCTCCTTGTTTTATTTTTCCAGCAGCCTCAGACATTGCTTTCCTTCATTCTTCGAGATCCTCTGGAGGTGTGTTGGACACTTGTCTAGCTTGCATCTCTTTTACCTACTTTCAAATATTTTGCACGATATTGTCTATCCTAGCTACCTTAGCCGTGGAGTCCTCATCTTCTTAGCCTACCTCAGGTGGGAATTCTACAATGGAACTCTTAATGGTCTCTGTCAATGTGAGGTGGTTTTTCTCACATGCCAGTATTTCCTGCTCCCTCTTAGCAAGAAGGTTAATGTGCACTTGAATTTCTTGTTCTTTTTACTTCAGCAGGGCCTTACACCCCTTTGCCTTATTTTGTTGTTTTGATTCCTGATAGGAAACATCATTCTCTCTTAGATGCATTTTCTTCATGGCTACCTATTGCACTTCGTATAATTCACTCAGGGGAAGCTTGGAGAAATATAAGTGGAGTGTGGTAATCTCCTTTATAGCATAATCAAATGCAGTGGGCTCTATTCCAGTCTCTAGTGCACTGTTCTGGATTCTCACTTTGATGGGAGGCACTAAATCTGGTACAACTACTTGGACATTGGGGTCGATGCGATACGTCTTAGCCTTAATAGTGGCTTTGACTTCGTTGACTGCTTTGATCAAATTATTCATATGCCCCCCACTTTCTCAACTATGCTTGCTTGCTACATCTTTAGGCTGGAAAGGCTGTCTTACGTGACTTTAGAAACATTTGCTATGAGATCCCCCACATCGTCTTCTGTCAGGGTATTTGTGTCTGTGGCCTTATCTACTTTTTTCTTCTTGTGATGTGGTTGGCCTTCTTGTTTCCTACTTTATGTCTAGGTATGCACATGTTCTAGGATTGGTGTGTGCTCCAAATCACTTTCATCTGAGTTATGCCTATCGTCATCATCTTCTTCTTCCTCATCCTATGACTAGTTATCTTGTCTGTCACCTCCTTCATTTCCTTCATCATGAACTTGGTGAAGTGGTGGTTCCTATTCATCCTATCCTTCAGGAAGCGGCTCTGCCAGTGGGCTGCGCCATTCCTCCAGCCATAGGTTGATGATTGCATCCACATCCTCATCCTTTAGCATGAATCCTACATGGTGCACTTGTCTGGCTGAGTCCTTTCTCGGCTCTAATATCATATTATGTGCTCCAACCTAAAAGTTAAAAATGTTGTGTACCTATGTACCATCGCAGCATGGATTCAATGGGACCGGCGGACAACATCGAGCAATGCCTCTATGTGCAAAAAGAACTCAATGTTGTTATCCTTCCACCGTGACAGGTCTTTTCTGTCATCCCACAAGTTTTAGTACCTTGAGCCATAGCAAGGTAATGGGACATCCATCTGCACATAGTCCGGAGGTATGGCCCACATGGTGAATGAGATTAAGATGAGCAGCCATGAATAATGGAATTTGTAGGTGGGTTCATGCTGGGCTTGCACTGCATCGTCTATGAGCTCATTCAGTAGGTACCACAACGAATTGAACACTCCACCCATCCCGCATAAATCTGTGAGTTCCACCGTTGCAGCCGAACACTAATTGGGCCGCATCTTGTGTAACATCTTACATGATAAGATATACTGGCAGAAATTCACACACTTTTGTCCTCGATCAGCCAAATCAAGAAGCACCTCTTTGCACATTGCAAGTTGTACTTCTACTTGATCTGTTTGGTGTATTTCTTGGCTAAGTATGGAACAGGGTTGTCTCCTTCATTTGGGAGGCCTATTATCACCCAAATCAGCTCAACATCAACCGAGTATGGTTGATCGAGCCACATGAATCCTATGTGAAAGCATACCAGTAGCTACTTCATGCAAGTGTTGACTTGTAAACTATGGCCGAAATGGGGCATAGATTTTAGGTTCATCAAACCTGTGCAACCAGCTCCATTGGAAAAATCCATTGGCTTGAGCACTTGTGCTCTAGTTGGGTCAAGCTGGCTCATGGCCATCCAGTCCACTTTCTGTAATCTGAGTTGCATTCGAGTGTCAAAGTCTTCGAATTTTAGCTTGGACAACTTGGGCATGATGTCCATCAACAAGGGGACATTATCAGGGATCCACCGTGCTACCGAAGTTGTATTCTCCTTCTTTGGGAGGTCCACCCTCGGTGCATTGGCTCTCCTTGGTGGAACATAGTACGAGAAATTATCATCCCCTTCCTCTGCATCTCGCCCTTTGCATGGTGGTGAGTCTTCTTCTATAGTTTCATCCTTCTCTTGTTCCTCTTCTAAGGATGTTTTACCCATAAAATCTGTAGGAGTCCTGCATTTCTTCATCCTTGGGATTCCAGACGGTTCTCCAACTATTTCCTTGCAAGGATATCATGGTGGTCTCTCAGCTGGGGTAGGCACAACAAGCGATATCAGCATTGGAATTGCAGCATGACCGACCCCATTGGTAGGTTTCTTTTGTGTTCTCACCATTGGATCAGTCTCTGGTTCTTGTTACGGTTGCTGTATCGCAAGTGATGGACTCTCTTCTTTGATTGGGAAACCTAAGATAATGGTTGTGTTTGATGGCTCACTGTTTCTATGGATCTCAATGACCATGGGCATCAACTTACTTTAACAGGGGTGACAGGTTTCAGCTCTGCAATCACTCTGCTTTGGTTCTCTCTAGCTCGCTCTGTGGTCATAAAATAATGCTTATGAGTGAAGCCTTGTAGTTATACCGGCCACAGCGTGGTGTAGTCATCACGCAACAGTTCGGTTAATGTCTAATCTATCACATGGGTTTCTCAGCTACCATATCCATTCATTAAGTCATTAATATTGAGTGCTATGTTGTTTCTTTCAAAACAGTTATGGCAGATCTGTCGGATGTGACCTTACATCACGTCATCATTCTCCTCATATATCATCGAATTGATGACACTTAGCTGTCATGACCGCCTAAATATTCACCAAATATTTGCACTTTAATGCCGGCTAGCCTATCATTTCCACTTTTTGAAGCACTTTTCACCCTTTTGCTACACTTCTTGGTTTTCTGTGCACTTTGCTACCCTTTTTGTGAACATCACCCTTATTCCATCGCAGACGTTTGACAGAGTAGCTTTTATGTTTTTCCAAACCATCTATGTGTTTTCTTTCTTTTGCGAGGCAGTTCTAACCTGGGACGTTATGACCATCGTAGTACGGTTTCAAGAGCTTTTCATTCACCATATTTATGACATAGGTACCTTCTAGATTCTATAATTTTACTGCGTCCATGTCAGTGATGTGGGCGACCACATATGGTCCTAGCCAATGTGTCCTTAACTTGTGTGGGTGTTTGAAAAATTTGTTGTCATACAGCAACACAAGTACTCCGACTTTGAATGGTTTAACACTGATATCGTGATTATTCCATGCTTCCTGTCATTGTTTCTCAACTATCTAATGGAATCCTACAACGAACCATTCTTCTTCCATCTGCACAAGCTATGTCAGCTTCTACTTTATAGCATCTCTGTCAGCCATCTCTGTCAGTGCGACGATTCTCAAACTTGGTACAATGTACTCCATTAGTACAACAACTTTTTGTTCATATACTAGTCGGAATGGGGTGTTCCCTATTAGTCACTTACAGGTTGTGCAATATGCCCATAGCACATCTGATATTTTCTTATCCCAGTCATCTCAGCGCACATTGCATACCTTGTCCAATGCATTTTCTCGAATCTTGTTGAAAGCTTCGACCATTCCATTCTCTTGAGGATGGTAGGGAGTCGTATTTTTATGCTGGATATGAAATTCTATAGTCAACTCAACAATTACTTTGTTAAAAAAATGCGTACCTTGGTCACTTAGTAGTATCTTTGGGCAACCAATTTGGGCGATGACTTTTTCGAACAAAAACTTTACCGCAACACAGTGATAGAGTCTTTAACAGGCACAGATTCATCCCATCTAGTTAGATAGTCTATTGTAGTGATAATGTAGAGTGCACCGGTTGTCTTCCGTGGTGGGCTAATTGGTCCAACAAAATCAACTTCCCACTTGTCAAATGCTTGAAGGGATATATGTGGGATAAGCAGAATCTAATCACGGTGCGATGGTTTACCTATCCTTTGACAAATATCACAGTGCTTGCAGAAGGTTTTAGTATCCATGTTTATGGTTGGAAACCATAATCCTGCCTGGAATATCTTGCGCACTGTCACTTTCCCTATGTAGTGTCCTCCCATGACACCATCATGTGATTCACTAATAACCTAAGTTCATTCATAGTCAAAGACACAGAGACGCAGTACCTCATCCGCACCCAGCTTATATAGGTGTCCCACGATCAATATATAATCACCAGATTTGACGACCATGGTTCTTCTGATTAGTCGACATTCTTTCAGGTGCATATCCTGTACTCAAAAAGTGAATAATGGCATTAAAATCATGGTTCTAGTCGTCCATCATGTGGATCACAAATAGTTTTGCGTCGAGAAAATTATCTTCCAAGCTAGTTGGCTCTTCACCACTCTCTATCCTCGATAGGTGGTCTAGTCCAACATTCAGTTGACCAGGTTTAATAAGGGCCTCAAAATAGAACTCTTGAAACAGGAGAAGCCATCTACAGATCCTCCCCCCCAACACTAGCTTGTTGACTACGTATCTCAGAGTTGAATGGTCATTGTACATCTAAACATTTCCACCCAAAAAATAGTGTCGGAATTTCTGAAGCACATAGATCATAGCAAAGCCTTCTCTTTCTATCATCATGTAGTTCTTTTCTGTTGTTCATAGTTTCCTAACTACGAAAGCAATAGGGTGGTAAATTGAACCCTCTCTTGGTTGCATCAGGACTATGCCAAGCACAAATGACGATGCATTGACATGCACATGAAATTCATTTTTCCAGTCTGGGAATACAAGTATCGGTGCTGTGGCCATTGTAGTCTTCCATTTTCCAATATTTCCTAGCATTTTGTTATCCACTGAAACTTTGTGTCTTTCTTTGATAGTTTCTCCATAGGCGCAATGATCACTGCATGTCCTCTTATGAATTTTCGGTAGTAGCGTGTGTGTCCAAGAACTGATCTGAGTTGTGTGATTGATGTAGGAGGTGTTAAGTCTAGGATAACCACATTTTTTGTTGGGTCGACCAAGATACCATCGTGACATATGACGTGACCCAACAACATGCCAAATGATGCACAAAAAATACATTTCTTAGAATTCAACGCAATCTGATACTGGCAACAACGGTCCAACATCATACGTAGACTCTCAATATGGTCTCTTACTAGGCCAAACACAATCCAATCATCAAAGAATACCTCAAGAAATTTATGAATAAAATATTTAAAAGTAGATACAACTATTCTAGAAAACATAGCAGGTGCATTCTTGAGTCCAATGGGCATTACTGTATACTGGTAGCATCCCCATTCAGTGACAAAGGTTTTTTTGTGGCGATCCTCTTTCATGATTATAACTTGATGATAGCCCGAAGAGCCTTCAGTAAATGAATACATCTCTTTCCCTCCGACACTTTCAAGCACTTTATCTGTAAATGGTGCTGGGAATGGATCGTGCAAGCATGTGGCATTTACCTTCCTCAAGTCAACACAGATCCTGACTTCAGTTGTTTTCTTCTTATCCTGGATCACTATAGGGTTTATCAACTCTAACTCCTCAACAGGTTGAATAATCCCAGCTTTGAGCATACGATCCGGTTCTACTTTTACCCTTTATTTATACTTGGGGTTCATCCTATATGGTCGTTGCTTACAGGGTTTAGCATCTGGTCATAGGGGTATTTTAATCTCCCTTAATTCTGCCACTATTCCCTTCATTTCTGAGACGTTAGTAGGGAATAGGTCTTGATATTCATGCAGTAAATCCATGATTTTCACGACTGTCTCCTCATCCCAATAATCTCCTATGTTGGCAAACTTTGGGTTGTCGGATGACCCAATGTTTACTTTCTTAATTTTTAACGGCTTAAGGAACTGGTCACTTGAGTTACCACTTCCTTCCACACCGTGCATGCCCTTTGATTCTGGTATGTTTATGTTAGTCAGATCATCATCTGGATCTCCATCTAGATTGTAGCAAGCCATCCATTACTGAATGGTCACACTGCACTGGTGAGAGTTAGCTTCTTCGACACGGATCTTAGCAAATATCTTCTCCTTTATCGGTTGAAGTGCAACATCAACTGTAGGGTGCTGGTCAACAAATTCAAATGTATGCACAAACTGCTTAGCAAGCCCTTCCCACTCTTGGGCTCCTTGTTGCAATTCCATAGATGCATACCAAGTTCTAGGTGTCATTTCTAATGTATGTATGAAATGATGTACCCACTCCTATCGTGGGTATTCTGCAAATACCATGCGACAATTATTAAGATGTTACACAAGATTTGTTAACCCTGAATACGTATGGTTTACAAGGGTGACTTCTTCTTTGAATCTGACTTCCATCAATATTCAGCACTGTGGCCAATTTGATAGTCTTCTTATGTGTACCCCACTATCTAGCAGGCATAGCTCTTAGTTCCTTATCTAGCATAGACAAGCGCAATTATTCCACTACAAGTCCTTCAAAATCAGTTAGGAAGGTTGCAAGGTTAGGTAGACCCTCATAGGTGGGTAGCTCACGTAGCTCGTTCTCCACCCATCGCACAGACCTGGTAGTTCTTGCGCACCTCTTCATAGAGACTTTGTGTAGCCTATTTTTCCAATTCTCCAAAGCTTTTCCTTAGTCATATGTTAAGGAACTAGCACTCTTCTAGCTCAGGTTTCCATCCACTATCGGATTGATGTAGTCTTCTTGTAATGCAATAACATTATATATTTGGTCGAGGTAGTCAGCCTATCCATCATTATATACATGCTCGACATATCTCTGTCCCTCTAGTGGATCAATGGGAGACACCACTCTCATCTCATTATATTCGAATGAGATGATCCTTTTTTTGAAGTTTATAATAGTTTGGTTTTCTATAGCCCAATCTATCCCCAATAATATAGGATATGGGTTTGTGTCATAAACAATATTAATGAATTCAAAGTCCATAAATGTGTGCAATCCTTCAATGTCAACTGAGACTTGGCTTAGACGGCCAATGGGTAGGACCTTCACTTGATTTGAAAGTCACATCTAGACAAGGGACCAATCCAAGTGTGGCTTACCCATACTTTCCCAGGTTTGTTGCATTAAAATATTGACATCAGACCCCAGGTCTAAGATGATGTAGTCCATGTTCTAGTCACCTATCCACACAATCATTCTTAATTCATGACCAGTTTTAAACTTCTTTCTTACTTGGTTAACTTTCTTTTTAGGTCGTGGCTCTAGGGGTATCTCTTCTCTCATTTCATGTAGTTCTGCAATAGCATCTTTATCTTGTATTAGTGTTAGACAACTTGACAAAAAGGATTTGAGATTACTAACCTTTTGTGGGAAATTCTTCTAAAATATGTGCTGAAATCATTCAGGAATCTCCTTTATTTCTTTTGACATTGATAGTTTTGCTGCATCCACAAAATTCAGTCGCACCTCTAAGAATACTTCCTTCTGTTTTTGGACTTCGAATGATACCTTTTTCTGTGTTGCAGGTCGTACCTGCAGTTGCAGTTGTTCTTGTGATTTATCCTGATAAGCTCCAGTCGCAACCCCTCCTTGAGTTACGATAGGGACATTCAAATCTCATGGTTCAACAACAATCATCTAAACATTCATGTTGGGTTTTGGGTTTTCATTCTACATAGGGTTAGGTCATGCGATAGTCCTTGCTTTCCATTTTGCGATCAACTGAGAACATTGCTCCACATTATGGTCCTATCCCTTACAATATGAACATGTCTTTGTGGGTTCTAAGGAATATCTAGTGTAGTGACCCGATTGTCCACAATTATAACATGAACTCGGCCTCTTCCTCTACCAAATCCTCCTCCTCCACCTCTTCCTCTGACGTTTTCACCACCCCTTCCTTGTGGGTGTGGTTGCTGGGGTGGGTACTGATTCTGCTAGTAGTGATTTTGTTGCACGTACGGTTGTTGAGGCATGTACTGAGGTTGGTACTGATTTTGGTATTGATTAGGAGGGAACTGTGTAGGATGATATGATGCTTGTGCCAGTTCATCCTGAGAGAGTCCCTCATTTTTCATTAAGTAGGTGTCAACAGTATTTTCTTTCAAGAGTTGGTATGCTCTGCAATCTTTTGCTTCATGTCCTACTGACTTACAAAATTTATAAAAGAGATTTTTCGGGATACTTGCCACTTTTTTCAAATATAAAAACTCCTTGTTGCAATGCCCTCTAGACTGGCATATGCGACACCATGGTAGCCCATGGCCTTTTAATGGATTTGGTGCACCTGATGTGATATAGTTCATGAAGGTCAGACAATTATCCTTAGTGTGCCCATTTGTTCTAGATTTTGTGCACCATAAGTCTTCCTATGCTTCCTTTCCCTTCTTGATGTCCTAAATTTGTATCTTCATACTAGCCAACCATGATAGAATTTGCACAATTCCTGTAGCGCCGTCACGAATGGGTGAGGCTTCTAACTTCATTGCCAAATCTAACACTTATGTTTACGACTCAATCTTTTGTTTCATTAAAAAACCTCGGATGTACGGTAATAATGCAGCAATAAACCATTCTTTTTGTTGTACATTCAACATTTGGAAGCTTACCTTGGCCATCAAAGTTTTAAAGTGTTGGTCACATTCGCAGACTGACTCTACGACTAGTTGCTTTATCTCTTTGATCTTAGTAATGCACTGCGACTTAGACTTCGGTTTTCTGAACCTACACATCATTGTAGCTTGGATCTCATCCAAAGTATTCTGTGGTGTTCAGGTCAGTGCGGCATAGAACTTCATGAACCAATATAGTGCACAACCCCTTAGATTCGTGATCATTTGTGCCTTCTTTATGTCTGCATTATGGACTAACTAAACCATCCAAACAGTTTCGTAGAGGAACCAATGCTGCTCTGGATCTTTTTCTCCATTTCCATTGAATGTGGGTAACTAAATTACCACTCCAGCCACTGAGTTGGCATTGGGATTCTTTGGTAATGGGTTCAAAGAAGGTATACCTTCTAGTGTATAAGTCACATTACCAGCCTTATCAGTATTAGTAGTCCTCTGTGGGGACAAGAATCTATATCTCACCTGTAGGGATATTGCTGGTGTGATGTAATTATGTCCCAACCTTGGTGTTTCGACATAGTCTTCAGAGTCCTCTGTTCCTTCTGAAATCAGGATATAGTCCTCCTCTTTGTCGCAAGACCCTTCATCTTCATGTGATTAAAGTTCCTGTTCACTCTTCTTGAGCAGACTAAGGTTCTGTCACCCTCTCTCAATCTTTATTCTTTTCCCTGATCTAAATATCCTTCCACTCCTTAGGAATCTTGCTTCTAGTTTAGGATCTGTACTTCCAGGTAACATTTCAACTCACCTTTTCCCATTTTATTAAGAGGTTTTCTATGACATATCTTCCTTCAAGGGCACATAATTCAACTACTCAACTACAAGATACCCTTTTCATACATGAGCATCTTGATCCATGCATTGATAGATAGCTGATACCTTCTTTGAGGTCCTTAGAAAAAAATTCTTTGAGCCTCACTATATGAGGTTATAGTATCTACTGCAAACTCAGTCATATATCCTTGCAAGAAACTATCAACCCCAAATTCAATAGCTCTAGAAATGGCATTACTTACACTGGTTACCTTGCGAACCAACTTATCATTCGATTCGACGCCTTCTCTCCTTTGGAAATTTATCTATCTAGTCCCCAATCTTGACAACCACTCATGCAATATGACATGGAACCTTGCGAAGAAGACCTCATGGATATCATAATATATATACTAGTCTACCCAGTTTTTTGTGCTCAACCATGATCCTGCGCTCTCCTCTTGCGCGAATGCTAGCATTTTAGAGTCTATCCAATCTTCTATATATTTCTTCATTGAATTCCAAAACATTTCCCTCAACTCAAATGTTTAAGGGTCCCGACAACGGAACCATTTGTTGGCTTCTATCACCTTCCTTGTCTTCACCCGCGGTTCAACAACACCAGAATACCAACAATAAACCACAAGACATCATCCTGACAGAGAAACTCCGTTGGCAACACCTGCAAGGCAGGCATAGTCCCACTCAAGATATCTAATCAGTAACTACAAGAACCATGTTTCCGAAGTTGGTGAGGGATTATAGTCCTTTGGCATGGAGTTAAGGTGCTCGTCGAAGGAAGCTTAAACGGCTAGATAGCTCCTATGTGATTGAACACAACTATATGTCATTGCACATGACGTGATCTTGTCCTTAACCTTAACAAATGGCACAACTTGTGCGACGCAGTAGATTCCTTAGACTAACAAGCCCTCACAACTTATGTTTTAACTTAGGAATTTAACCACAAACTTGCTTACGCAGCCCAACAATTCCTTAACAATTATCCATTCACTGATTAAAAATATAGTGCTTATGCATTCAACAGTAGCTCATCAACACACAGTAACAAAATAACAAACATTCACATCAACATATACAACATCAATCAAGCATTTAAACATAAGGAATAATGTGGAAACCCATCTAGGAAAAACCACCAAGGTGCTCTTCATCTAGCATGAGAAATGGATATAGCACCTTGCAGTCTGCAAATTGCAGACTAATCTTATGATATGTCTTTTATGACTCAGACTTATTTCTCTCATTCTCTCTAGTTTATTCTTCTATCTACTCCTACTGATCCGCTCATAGCTTGGATCGACTATTCTATCTACCATCTGTGCACTCAGCTACAGATCCCTTCTATTCCTAGTGTTTTGCACACACAGATGCAATATCTATGGCTCAACAACCTCCTACTACTACCAGACTCCTCTTCGAGTCTTCCCTTCCACTAACTCTAACTCAAACACAGGAAAAATGGCATCCTTGGCTCCAGACAACCAGACCCAAAACAACCAATAAAATCAGCCAATAACAACACCAACAAAATCCAACCGTTATATTGAATGTGTTCTTCTTATTTATAGTTTCTATCAGACCATGCAGGGTCGACTACATACCACTTATCAATTACATGTCATGATCAGTTGTCAAAATAGGTTGTCATGGACTGACACAAGGCACTATTGTCTTGACATACAAAATATTCCTTCAGACGTCCGTTACCGCAGGCTTACGCTATCTTTAACAGACATGATCTTCACCTGTCGCTTTCTAGCCATTATCACATGTAAGCCTATACGCTTACCTTTCCTCCGTCACGCGCATCTTTACTCCTCCTACACTAGTCCCTTTTGTTTCCTTAGCGACCTCATTTCCTTCCTATCGCTCGTATGACGTACCTTCTTTTGCATGCACTTGAGATTCTTCATTGTCTCCTTTCCTATCCCAATAGGATATTCCTTTACTTCTCATTTCCTCCTTCAACATAAAATATTTCACCACATGCATATAACACACAAAAGTATTAATCAAATAGCATTCCTATTATCTTAGACCTTATATATTTGTTCTAATGTATTTTCCGATGTGAAAATAAATAAAGATACAGGAAAGTATCTTGAGTTCAATTCAATCCTATCAGGAACATCGAAGTTCAATATGATTCAGGCTTATGGATCCCATAGGTAGGTTTTCCCAATGGGTTAATGTGTAGTCTTACAATGAAGAATTCTAAAGATAGCTGCAGTTTCAAATTGTATGCAACCAAAACATAGATTCCGGTACAAAGCTTGAATTGAATGTCTTCAATAGGGAAGGATCGTAAACCACTATATGTTTGTGTTGCACATTATGTATCTTATCCTGAGCTTTACGTGCTTCCATTTATTTTGCAACATTAAAGTAAAAACTAAACATTAATCAAGGATAAACTTGCAAACTCCTTACGAAAATATATGAGTTGGCTCACTCGCTTCACAGAATTGAGGATAGTAGCATACATGATCATATAATTAAAACAAGTACCCAATATCATTGCTAGCTTGTCCTAAATTTTCTCTAGGAAGAGAATTATAATATTAGAGTAGAGTTAATAGAATGAAGAAGAGTAGTTAGTTACCTTCCACTGTTGTTACTGAAGAAATAAAGGGAAGAACCTCCCAAGAAGAATCCTACTCCTCCCCATAAAATTATTTCCAGATAAACTATATCACAATATCCCCCATGCTATAACTAAATTTACAATAAACACTTTACCCAACCCTACCCCAAATTCATGTACTGCCCACTGATAGAGAAATAACAAAGAAGAGATTGATGATGGAGTGTTTTTTTAATTTTAATATAATCTGTGATATGATAGAAAATAATGCTTCATTTCATTACTGCACTTGGTATCCATGAAATTTGGAATTTGGGAGGGTATATCGTAAATCAGTTGGTTGTAGTTATCAAAACAGGATTACACTCACTGTGTCCGGAGTTCCAAGTTTCGGCAAAAAAAATGACAGTGAAGAATAAAATCCTTAGCCTGAGAAGACAATGAAAGTATGTCTAGAACTATACATTAAAAATGAACTTCTAAATGTTACACCCAAAATGAAGCCAATATTCATGGAATATGTCTACCTTGTAGACAATTCTATCAGGAAAACCACTAAAGGGAGATAGCACGTCAGGATCAAATTTTCCAATTTGTCTTCCTGTTATATACTTATTCTTTGTGAATGTAGTTTTCCATTATATAATGTGTTCAAGGAAAGGCATGGAGGTCAAATAAATAAATCCATTCATTTCATCCACATAAATTATTTTTGTGGAGCTAAAAATAAAATAAATTGATAATGTTTATTATTATTACTATTTATTGCACCAAGATTAGCAAGGTTCTTACAAACAAGTATTTTCATCGAGAGTAATGAGGTGCTTACAAACCAATATTTGTATCAAGAGTAGTGAGGTATTTACAACCCACGATGGGGGAGATGTTGTCATGTTTGTTACGTTACATAATGTAGCATTCCCATGTGAACACATAACCTATTAAAAACAATATATCTTAATCTAGGATCTACCAATCACCGAGAGGGATCCAATTTATTGAGATGTAAATTTTTTTATTTAAAATTTTTACATGTTAAAAAAAAAATACGCCTCAAGAATTTTGACCCCTTTCGTGCTTAGTATATTTGATTTTAACATGGATTTTGTAATACTTATTTTCTTCTAAATTTTTATTTTATGAGTTGACATAAATTTCTTTAATTAATATTTTTTTTTTAATTTTACATCACATTACACGTTATGTTATGTTATGTGAGAACATCTCCCCCATATTGGGATGTAGATCACCCTTATACTCTCGAGTAATAGAGCATAAAGGAAGGTAAGAGAATAAATCGACCTCGATCCGTGTTTGGAAAAAAATATTTACAATATTATTCAATTTGAACAGTGAAATAACTAAAGATGTAACACACTCCACACCTTAAACTCAAAACAAACTCTCTTCCACAAAAAAATATAGTCATGGTAGCTTGATGCCTTTAACAACTATCTTAGGATTACTTGTTTGGTTATTCTTACACGTGACATACGAGTTGGCTTACAAATATGCTTAAACAACGATATTCAAGTTCATGTCATCTTACATAATGAGACCATAAACACTCAGAAAGCACAATAAAGATCTCCTCAGCCTTGTTATTTTTAGTCACCAAACACTTAAAACCCTAAATAATACAATTTCAATCTTTGACTCTTTTACAAATGATTGTTGTGAATGAGATTGGTGCATCCTGCAACGTGCTCCATGAGATTTTGATTTAAAATTATATGCAGGTTCCATACATGTAACAGTAATTACAAACTAGCCTTAATCCCTATAATTCTTAATTTAGTCATTAATTTATGGTCCACAGATGTAATTTATACAATCCCTTTAATGATATTAAAACAAAAATAAAACATTGAATAAGGAACACTTAGACACACCAACCATTATATCTTCCATTATTTCTTCTTCAAGAGTGCAAGAAATGGTCTAGTTAAATTTCCTCCTCAAGCTCGTAAACTGTTTTCTGAATCAGCAAAGGTAGAAAATGCAGTTAATATCTATGTCCTACTTAATTCTACAGTTAGAGAGTGGTTTCTTTCCCTTACTAGGTGTTTTCGCTACAATTGATTCCCCAAATTTTTTAATATTTTAGGGCCCCTCCTTATATTTTTGATTGAAAGCTTACTTAGACTAGTTTTCTAGCTCAAGGGAGTCCATCCTACAGACTTAGTTTTTTTTCCAAAAGTCGAACAAAGAAGTTTTCTCTAAGTTAAACTCACATTTTTTCGCCAACATATCGGAGTAACTTGGCCAGTTGATCCAATGTATCGGAGGAACTCATCCAGTCTCTTCAAAACGGTCATCTTGGCAAAAAAAAGTATTTTCACAAAACACCATCTCAGTATAACTCAACGCAACTCGCCGACACTGTCGGGAGTGACTCACAAAAAACTGTTGAAACGATCGAAGATATCAGTGAATGATGTCTATGCTAAAAGTTGTTGAGTTTCTCGAGGAAAATCAATGCTTTCCATCAATACTGTTGCATCCAAAGTAAAACGGTCGACAGAATGAGCTTCGATAAAACCAATCAAAGGAATTAGGAGAGTTTTCGCTGACACAATCGAAGGAGACTAAGCGTTTCCCACTGAAACAATCGCGAAAGAAGGAAAAAATGTCGTCGATATTATCAAAGGGTTTTTCAAGCATTTTGTTGACATACATCGGTGTTACTTTTTCTTTCGTAGCAATTCACTGATTTTCATGCCAACCCTGTTGCAACAACCACCGTATTCAAGTTTCCAACCACCACATTAAATCAACCAACAACCAAATTAATATCAATTTTGTTCATTTTCCTATATAAACGATTGTTTTAATTTATTTTACATCCCATGAAACATTATTTCAAAAATAAACCCATCAACGAGAGACATCTGGAGCCATTGCATTCAACCTAACCTGCAGCCATTCAACAGTTGACAAGTAGGTACATTTCCTTTTGTACTCTTGTGGTTTTTCTAAAGATTGAATCTTTTATATATATGTAGTAGAAACTTGGGTAAAATGCATCCTATCCATTTTTATTTTGATATATGTAATTTCCTCTCCCTTTAGCAACCCCATACCTGGTAGAATGTTTTTCTGCGGTGCCTTTAACATAGTTCAGGGAAATTTTGTTTCAGTTTGCGTGGTTAAAAGCCACTAAGGTTGATTTTTCTAGTTGAGCTTGGCCTCATGGCCATCTGTTGGTTCTGCGGGGCAGACCCGGGTTTACTTGTTATGTACCAACAAAACCCCTATCTCAGTGGCCCTTTCGGCGACAGATTGCAGAGCAGCCTGAAGTATCACCCAAAGTGATCTTAGATGGGGTGGCTGAAGACTCAAGTGTCCTCAACCGGGTTCTATAGAATCCTACTGTCTCACGACTCTTCTTAGCCAGCAGGATCTCTCTCTGCGATGGCAATCTTTCTTACTCGTTGGCCCTAGGAGGGAGCGGTCTCTTATCGCATCGCTGCCTCTAGAGTGATGCGCAAACTATCTCCTCGACTACCCTCTTATCCTGCAATATCTCACACCGCGGTTCCTCCGGCAGTGCGATATTGCCTTTCTATACTGCAATATCCTTTATGGTAAGACTTCAATATGGCTCTCATGGTCCAAAGGCTCCTCTCTTAGTATACTAGTTAAGCTAAACAACCTCACTTAGACTCCTATAGTCTAATAAGCTTAACATCAACTATAATGAACTCGCAGAACTCATATACTGGAGTCACTTAACGCAATCACTGTCAACTAACATGAATCAAGCACTGATAAACTCATATATAGGCTACTTGATACATTTAACTTGTGGTTAAACTTCTATGCGCTATAACTGAAGCATAACATACATACATTCATCACTGATAAGAAACGTCCATGTAATAGATAACAGATAGCAAACAGGTAAAACACAATCACATGAAATAGTCGCACAACACACGGATTTTACATGGTTCACCTTCGGGGGGGAAGCTATTATGCAGAAACCTATTATACACCCTTGAGATCCTCTGGGAAACTCCACACACACAACCAGGAGACCTTCTCTCTTAGATCTCTTCTTCTTCTTATATTGCCTTCTTACAATATACTCTTCCTCTCTCTCTCTTTCAATTCCTATGGATTGTTCAATTCCTGCGGATTGTTACATTCATGCTCAAGGAGCCAGCTACTGGTTACAGTAAGATAACTACAGATTGAATAATAGAACCAAAGCTTAACTCTTACAATACTGAGACTCTAGAGACACTTGGCTAGCTAAATGAATCAATGGATACCCTTCGTCTGACTGTCTAAGCGGCTACCCAATTGTCTAACCTTTTACATTACAAAATACATGCTTATATAGGCAGCCCGAAGGTCTCGCCATTACAAAATTGTGGGCCTTTCCCAACAGTAACCCAAAAACCCTAACTGTGATAGTCGGCGCGTCTGTACTGTGGGCTTCCGCTTACCATCACACCACAGCTTCCTGTAGTATTCCATGCTTCCCAGTGCTGATCATGGGTATGGGTGCCACTTCTTGCTATCCTTTGTCTTCAATACCTCGTCCCATTGGTCCTTTTCTCTTTATGAGGGTAGCTGAGCCCTCCTATCTTCGTTGCTACCTAAAGTAAAGTGGTTGAGCTCTCTCTTCCTGGTCGCTCGGGTACTGTCTTCTTTGAATTCCCTATCCCGATGTAGCAGCTTTTCCTGTAGCTGCAGGACCCTGCTCCAACAGTCCCCTAACACTTACTTGTGGCTCATACCTGAGCCACTAATAGCTAGCTTCTCCTGCTATAGCTTCTCCTTGGATTTCTGCAAACTCTTTGTAAGTCTCTGGCAAAGTCCTGCGACTTCTTTATTCATAACCTTGACACACTCTTGTGCCGCTTCAAGTATAGCTTGACTAATGATGGAGTCTTATGTATCATCCATATCACTTTTGATTGTAGTGAACTCCTTAACCTTTTGCTCAACCGCATCGACCAGCTCTATGATTTGTTCCTGATATGGTTGAAGCAGGTTATTAAACTGTATCTCCTTTTCTCTTACCTGCTACGCTTCCTGTTGCAAATGGTTCATATCTATCGTCTTCTTCATCTTTGCAAGAGCTCCTAAGCTCTTGACTTCTTCCTTTATTGCTACTTTGGTCTTCTCTATGTTCTGGATACTCTGCTACAATTCCAGTCTATCTGGGAGCTCATCTAGCTTCAACCATGTCTTCGTCACATCAGCTAGTAATGACTGTGCATCATCTATGTGAATCTTCATCTGTGTTGAAGCGAGTCTAAAGGCTTTTGACCTTGCTTCCTTGTCTTCCTGCGGTGTCCCTGGTGCTCGAGCCTCAAGCTCGACAATCTGCGCTCTGTGGTCTTCCTCCATTTTGACCACTGTATCTTCCAGAGCCTTTGCTCTGTCTGTAATTATTCTTACCTTATGGGGTAGAGGTAAGGAAAACTCTATGTTACACTGGGGTAACTCTAGTGCGATGTTTTGCAGGACCTGATTGAGATCCTGTTCTTTTTCTTCATGTACTCTTAACTCTTTCGTCTGCTTGTGAAAGCCTACGGTGAGCTCTGCATTCTGTTTCCTTAGCTGAGTGTTCTGTTTATAAGTCGCAAGCTCTCTATCCCTAAGTTCTATGGCTATCTGTTGTTGGACCATCTGTAATTGATCAACAGGGAACTAGGCTAGATTAACCTCGACGGGTTGTCTAACCTTTATCTGTACATCGAGCATCGAAGTAGGGAGTTGGATGCTCCCTGATGGTATCAGGACTGTATTGATGCGATCCTTTTCCAAGACTTCCTCGCGGGAAGTCGATGGTGTTGGAATTTCTCCTGTAGTCACCTGAACTGGCAGACTCTGCATTGTGGAAGTCTTCTCCGTTAGTGCTTTCAACTCTGAAATTCGCTGATCAACCATGCTCTGCAGCTTGTCCTATGATGTCTGCATCCCCTGAAATGATTCCTTCATCGCGTCCTGCAATATTGTTGCAATGAGTTCATAGTCATCCTCCTTCAGTACGGTCTCTGTAGATTCCTTTGAGGCTTTTTTTTTCTTCTTTGGTGCCCCTAGTAGCACCTCTTCTGTGTCTTTTCTCTTTTGTGTCAATGGTGGCACTTCTGCTGTATCTTTTGTCTAGGACGCCACTTTGTCTTTTCCTTTGTCCGATGGGTCTGTCTGTGTAGAGCCTGGTGGTAGTGCTATGGCATATTCTAATGCCTTCTTCCACTCTTCATCAAAGTATTTAATGACATCTTCTATATCCTGCACTGTCATCCTGAATGAGCCATTTGCCCAGTTATTCGTTCTAGACCCTTTTGGACTTAGGTAGATTGTATGGTTGTCTGCCATGAAATCAAGCTAATTATCATACATGTCCACAACCTCTATACTGATCCATGGTGTCTCCTAGATGACTCTCTTCAATAGCTTATAGTAATCATAGAATACTGTCATATTGATCTTCTTCTTTGTTGGGCTGGTGCTCTCCCATAAGTTTGCATAGCGCGCCTCTGGGCTCGCCGCTTTGTAGCTGTAGAAACTGGGTATGGGGCGGTTCTTTCCATCTGACGAATGCACATAATATGAGCAGCCATGAGAAATGGAAGGAGTGGTTCGGCTCATCCTGTGCTGTCAAACAATATTGAAGAAAAATATTTAATAAGAATAAACACCAATTAAATTGTTCACCTTCTACGACTTGTATGGAAAGGTGAATTACTGATCCTATGACTTCCTTTGGCTGAAATTTCATTAGCAATTTGCCTACGAGCAGACTGGCTATAAATCTGAGTGTATCGTCTGCTATTGCTATGAGGTCATAAGCCTGACCTCCTCTTTGTAGCTTATACTTGGTAACTAGGGTTGCTGGTAGCTTGGAATCCTTGCTCTTCTTTGATATATGTGTCTGAGGGTCCTTACCGATCTTGGACAACCCAGTGATAAGGTGTATCAGATCAACGTTTAGATCGATCATGTTACCTAGCCAGAGGTAACCTCCATGTACACAAGAAAATAGCACACACACCACGGCATTAACCTCTGCACCTCGTCCAAAATGTGGTATTCTCAACAAATTGAGCAGGCCTGACTGCTCAAGAATCTGGACATGTTCCATAGGAACAAACTCATCTGTGTCGGTCCTCAGGTTCCTCTGAACCATAAGATACTGATATGGGTGAAACTAAGGATATGTCTTACTATCTCCAAGGTTATAGTCTATAAATTTGAGAACAGGGGAATATCCTAACAGATCTCCATCTTCCTTGACACGAGAATCAATTGGCAGAAGGGGAACATGAAACTTAGCACCCTTGGGAATGGTTACCCCTGGTGCGTCCTCAACTCGTGGCATGATGTATTATGTTGCCATATGAACTTCTTCCTCCGGCTCTAGGCTAGACTCTTCTACTATCTGAGATTGACTCCTCATCCTTGGCGGTTGTGTGACCTGTGATGTACCTACTTTCACAACCCTGGGTGGCGTCATCATAGCGGACACAGGTACACCACGATGGAATCTATGCACAATGTCTTCTAAAGGTTCCGTCTCAGACAGAAACTACTCGGTGCATTACTTTGAACTGACAATGGCTGCGAATTTGGGGAAAACCAGCACTCTGTAACTGTAGTATCTCTTCACAGGAAAAACTCTTTAAACTGCTCTGTAACCCTCAGAAATCGCAAAAGTAACCCTTCTGTATGAATGATTTCTGAATTTATAACGAAAGAGATAATCTCTAAAGCAACGGTCCTCTAGGCTAGAACCATCAGTGGTATTAATTGCATGGACAAGACAATACCCGTTGTTTCGATCCTCATTAATTGCTAAAAATTCGATCAAATTTCCCTCGAAACTTGTGTATAGGTGTTACGGAGAGAAATTCCTATGGCTTGGGGTACCACAACAGACAGCTAGACTCCAGAACACCATCTTTCCCAATATGCAATAGAAATAATCCATGGA